>VDFB02048719.1:117494-155569 GCA_007258455.2 Sequoia sempervirens
GTGGGAGAGTTGGAGGGAGAGAGTGGGAGAGGGTGGGAGAGAGTGGGAGAGAGTGTGGGAGAGTGGGAGAGGGTGGGAGAGGGTAGGAGAGAGCATGGGAGAGGGTGCGAGAGAGTGGGAGAGGCTGGGAGAGAGGGTGGAAGAGAATGGGAGAGAGTGGGAGATGGTGGGAGAGAGAGTCGGGGAGAGAGTGGGGGAGGGAGGAAGAGAGTGGGAGAGGGAGGTAGGGAGGGAGGAAGAGAGTGTGATAGAGTGGGAGAGAGTGGGAGAGAGGCTGGGAAAGAGGGTGGAAGAGATTGGGAGAGAGTGGGAGAGGTTGGGAGTGGGTACGAGAGAGTGGGAGAGAGTAAGAGAGAGTGAGAGAGGGTAGGAGAGAGGGTGGGTGAGTGTAGGCAAGAGTGGGAGAGAGTGGGAGTGAGTATAGACAAAGAGACAAAATAAATCTTTAAAAAAACCAACTTTCTCATAACGCGAATGCGTTTTGAAGAATTATTGACATGAACGTTTTAGCAAGAATGAATGAGTTTGCTCATTGTGGCCGACCCTGAGGCTCGACACACAAAGCCATAACGCGAGCGCGGTATAACGCGCTTGCGTTATGGGCTCGTTGTGGCTGAGCCTGAGGCTCGACACACAAAGCCATAACGCGAGTGCGTTATAACACGCTCGCGTTATGGGCTCGTTGTGGTTGAGCCTGAGGCTCGACACACAAAGCTATAATGCGAGCGCGTTATAACGCGCTCGCATTATAGCGCGTTCGCATTATAGATTTTCAAAAAAAAGATTTGAAAGTGGCCACAAATTTGCTACCCATCTCCATTCACCCGCCCATGTATTCTCCTCCATTGTTGAATCTCAGGACTTTGATCCTCTTTCCGGACAAGTTCTCTACCTAAGCTTTAAATTCCTTCAATCTCTCAAGTACTTAGATTCTTTAGTCTTTAAGAAATAAATCCAAGTCTTTCTAGAGTAGTCATCAATAAAAATTATATAATACAAGAAACCACTCAAAGAAGCAACAGACATTGGACCACATAAATCAGAATGAACAAGGTCTAGAATACATTTAGATCTACTCTCACTACTATGAAATGGACCTTTATTATTCTTACCCAATGCGCAACCTCTGCAAGTGTCTTCATGCTTATCGCTGAGTTTAGGAAGGCCCGTTACCATCTTCTCCATGGTTGGTAGTGCTCTAAAGCGAAGGTGAGCAAGTCTTTTATGCCAAAGCTCACAAGAACTTGATGAATCATGCAACAAAGCCTGAAGTGGACGAATGCAAAGTCTGTAGAGACTCTCATGTCAAACTCCAATCACATGAGCAGTCTTGATACTTGAGTTCTTTGGCCATGCAAGGACTTTTCCTTCGGAGAATGCAACTTGATACCCCTTGTCCTCCAAGGTTGAGATAGAGACAAGGTTCCGCTTGATACTAGGAACAAATAACACATCACTCAACTGTAAAGAGATTCCAGAATCTAAGTGAAGAGAGGAGGTCCCAACACCTTTCACAAAATAACATGCATCATCTCAAATAATGACTTGAACACTTGAATCTCTCTCCACCAAATCAGATAGATGCTAAATCCAGTGATGTGGCGAGAGGCACCACTATCAATCAACCAAGTATTGTTGTCTATTGGAACATGCCTCACCCACATCTGCAATTGAGGCTTGCTGCTTAGGTCTGGTAGGACAATCTTTTGCATAGTGACCAAACTTGTCAAATCTGAAGCATTGTATGCGAGAGAGATCCTTCTTCTTCTTAGATGTAGGGGCACCATCTGAACTTTTATCTCTATTCCCCTTGAAGTTTCCTTTCTTCCCTTCTTTTCCTTTTTTCTTTGAGGATTGAGTGGCAAGAACATGAATGTCTTCCTTTGTAGAGCTTTGTTCAATGCCTCTTTCAGCCAATCTTGATTCTTCTTGGATGCAATCTACCCTCAAGCAATCAAACTTAGGAAGTTTTGATCTCCCACTGATACCTTGGATGAATGGCTCCCAAGATTGAGGAAGACCATTAAGAGCCAACATAGCCAAATCCTTGTCATCAACAACATGCCCAATGGTAGAGAGCTGATCTCTCAACTCGGTGATCTTCATGAAGAATGTGATGACGAAATCTCTTTTCGCCATCTTGATATGATGAAGCTGTTGTTTTAATGCAAGAGCTTGACTTGTATTGTTGATCTCATACATCTCCTCCAAGGTCTTGAACATCTCTCTTGCTATCTTCAACTTGGAGATGATTGGCACAAGGTGGTCCTTCACAGAGTCTACCAAAATCTTCTTTGCCTTAGTGCAGTTCTTTCTCCATTGAGACTTCTCATTCTCATCGGATGGTTTGGGAACTTGGCCCTCCACAAACTCAACTAACTCATTTTCTTCCAAAGCGAGCATTACTCTAAACTTCCAAGATGTGAAGTTGGCAGCACCCTCGCGTCTATCTTCAATTTTGAGCCTGTTCACTATCTTAACAATAAGATAGATGCAAGAGAATGAAAATAAGTGTATGAAAGCGATGCTTATGAGAAATCTGATCACGATCTTTCTTATACCCGCTCTGATACCATGTTAGTTTTATGATCAGATATAAAGTTCAGATTTTAATTCAAATTCAAACACATAAACACAGCATATACCCTGGGAAAACCCTCCACTTGAGGGAGAAAAACCCAACAACAATATATCACTTATATATTGAATATAGAACAATAGTCTCCTTTACAATGAGGCCAATTATGAGGCCAAGTAATAGCTCCACAACTTGATACTAACACAAAATAATATAATGCTTCTTTATGTTGGTAATATCAATCTCTCCGAGATGTAAACTCAGCCTCCTTCAATACTTCGATCTGCACTTTGATGGACTTTGATCTTACACAAATTCGTACTTAAGAATATCTAATGAACAATCAATATGATAAAACAAGGATCGAACAACATCTTCAATTTATACTATTCAATGAGGAGGTCTTCAATGGATGCTCTCTTCAAGGCATAAGGTCGGCCACCAATGAAGTGAAATGTCTCTTCAAAAAGATTGCCGATTATCTAGGAAGGGCTCAATAAATAATTATGAATTAACAAATAAATAATAAAATATTATTTAATATACAAGTGACGTGTCTCTCCATCATCAGGTGTCTCTAATAAAATAAATAGCCGATAGGCTATATGCAATTTTATTACTTGAAATCGAGGCTGGAAGGATGAGCCCGAAGCTGCTATAACATCAACACTTCTCAACCATTACAGACTCATAACTGGTTATAATACATTTTGAATATTTTATAAAAAAAGCAGCAACTGGAAAAATTATAGCCAACCATCCTAATGTCAACCATAGGGCCATCATGTACACCTTCTTGGTAACTTCATTCCAGTTGGGTGATTAACATTGTGCTTTGGAGGCAAAGGAGTGAGCAAATTAGTAACACCACACTGCAAGACGAATGCAATTCATCCAATGAAGACTATCAGCAATGCAGACCTTCTCAACCATTACAGATTCATAACTGGTTATAATACATTTTTGGTGGGTGCATAATGATAAGCCACATGAAAGGTGAAAATTTAAGTTTAAATAAAAAGTAAATGCCTACGAGGAAAAATTACCAGAACATTTAATGTATTCCCAATCATGTATGCCAGACAGGAAAGCAAAAAATTTGAGAAAAACGGGTTAATAGTATCTTTGATTGACTAGGTAACCATCTAAGATACTGCGACCAATTTAATGAGTGATCCACACTTTTGAAGCTGAAACATTTCAGACTTGGGCATTTTTACATTACTCTCTAAATTTTGGAACTAGTATACTATTATGTTCGCAGTACAATCTGACTAACCTTAGGGATGTGCCGACCATAATTGTACAGTAAGGAGACTAACTCCAAAGACAAAACTTCATATTTTCAATGACCATAATATTAATTTCAACTTCAAAAGTTCCATACATTCTTTCCAGCCAGAAATCTATTCAAGAATTGGAGTCCTGCTTCTTTCCAGCAGCCTACTTAGAAATATCAAAGTGTTCAGTAATTAATCTTCTATTGCATTCAACTGTTAGAAAGCGGCAAGCCTTTTGCGCTCTGTGAGAACAGAACCAACCATAGTAGATTGAGTTGCTTTATCATTCCTTACAGCATAAGTCAAAACAGGGTATTCACCTACTTTATGCAACTGTTATGAACTGTGAAAGCAAGAAAGAGTAATGCTTTGAGACAGCAACTTCAGCAACTCTAGCAAACAGTCTTACTTAATAAGCAATAACACAAAGACACAATTAATTCATAAGTGGAGAATGGATTACAGTTTACAACTTGGAATTTCCTTCACCGTCACAGAACAACTTGTGGAATTGTGCACCTTAATCAATGATAATGGTTACCCCAAAGATAGAAATACAATATTTATTGAATGCTACAATTTTGAGCAAGAGATATAATGTTGATGTCTCTTGATATTCTTAGTGAAATCAACATATAAGGTTTATACGTAGCTTATAAATTGAAAATAAACCTAAATTTCTGCACCTCAATGAAATGAGGAACCATTTCTACAAAATTGCATACTATTTGTAAAATGCCTGAACGGAGGTAACCACTTTAACAGATACATCACTGCAGCTTTTGCTTCTGCAATTGCTTAGGATCTATAGTGGAATCTACTCCCAACAAATTCTACAGCTTCCCATCGATTATTTTCCTGAAGACACTATCAATTTCAAGAGTAATTAATGATTACATACTACCAAAACAGGCAACATGTACACAAGACTGCAACTTTGTTGTGGCATGGGCTCCCAGGGAAAATTTGAAGGGATGGAATAGTATGCCAGTCATTTCATTCAAAAAAAAGAAAATATATTTATAGGCTAATATTTAACAGAAACATTGGATTCACTGTTGAGAAAGCTTTGAACTTTTGATGGCAGGAAGTGAGATTCAAAACTTTATTGCAGGCAGAGACAACTAAAAGGCAATTAAGTTAATCATAATCGAATGAAAGTAGTGGAAAATAAATTACATTTACTCCATTATTAATCACACAATTTAAACTTTACAGCCATAAAGATAGATCTTCCATGGTTTCACTGTCTTGCCACTGGGGAATGGGAAAGACAACTCTAGCCAAAGAGTTGTTCAATAAGAAGTGTTTTAAATACCATGGATCATGTTTTTGTTCGACGTAAGGGAAGCATCTTCAAAAAGCGAATTGCTTTATTTGTAATCTAAGGTGCTCCAAGATCAGCTAAAGGAAAAACACACATTTCAAAGTATAGATGAAGGAAGGAGCTATCTCGGGAGTCGTTTGAAAAAAGAGCCAGTTTATGCGCTTCCTTCTTGTTGTAGATGATATTGATCATCCCAACCAATTGGGTTCTCTACTTGACATAGATTCTCTGACTTCTGGCAGTCTGGTAATGGTTACAACCCGTGATGAAAGGGTGTTAACGCACAGGAATTACCCCTCATTATAAAATGCCAAGAATGGACATGAAGCATAGCACAGAGCTCTTTTGTTTGCACACTTCCACCAACCATGCCCAGCCACAGGTTATGAAGATTTGGTTGAGAATTTTGTGAAAGAGTTTGGAGGTTTGCCTTTGTCTCTTCAGGTCTGGGGAGGACAAGTTTATGGCAGTAGTGATCAACATTATTGGCAATTAGAGTTGGGTAAAGTTTGCAAGATGCTGCCTCAAGATATAAAACATAGACTCAAAATAAGCTTTGATGCCCTCGACAGTGAGCAATCCAAACAGATTCCCATATACATCGTACTGCAATCAAAGCCAGAATAGTATTTCAAATATCAAAACCTTCACTATTGTAGAAAAGTGCATCAAATATCACAAATATGTTGTAGAAAAACACA
Source organism: Sequoia sempervirens (assembly GCA_007258455.2). Classification (NCBI taxonomy): domain Eukaryota; kingdom Viridiplantae; phylum Streptophyta; class Pinopsida; order Cupressales; family Cupressaceae; genus Sequoia; species Sequoia sempervirens. Next base: position 123,381 of record VDFB02048719.1, read on the forward strand.
TCAAATATTAGAGAAGCACATCAAATATTGGAAATTTGTTGCAGAGATGCACATCAAATATTGAAAATCTGATGCTGAAAAGCACATAAAATGTCTGGAAATTCTCTTTAAAGATTGTGGTCATCTATATGTATACGACATAACATTCAAGCTTTATTAGGCTCAAAAGATCCTATTAAACAAATTTTTAGTCTCTCCAAAATTCTTTTGACAGATGCTTTAAAATCAATTTGATGTAATGAAATATCAAACTATTCATTCATTCAATAACCTGCGTAGAAGTTTACATGGAATTTACCTGATGAAAACCAGGCTCCTTTGTCAAGGGCGCACCAAGCTCGGCCATGCAAGCCTGCATTTTGTCATCTCTTTTATACAGATCTGGATACCTCTGAATGCAATCATCTTGCATTGATTCCAATGCTTTGGCCGATGGAAAAATGATCGCAAACCCACCTCCATAAGCCATACCATATGAAAAAAAAAATATCTGCAAATGGCTTTCAAACAGACTTCCAATGTAGTACATCTGTCTATGGTCATATTGTGAGAGAACCCTAACTGGTAGGTTCTTAGCTCGATGACAAACACTGTAAAATTTTAATAGGTAATGCCAATTCATTGAAGAGCGTAGCAGGCACATTTTACATCATGACTAACAAAAATAATAATGCATATTAATCTTTGGAAACATCAAACATGTCCGTGAAGCTGCAACAAATTTGGGCTTTCTAAATGTACAGAAAAAATATTGAAGCGGAATATATCTGTAATTAAAAATTAGTTTAATTCAGGCATGTATGCCTAAATGAGCTGCACTAAGAGAAATGAATGTAGGAAATGAAGGATAAGACGACAAAATATTTCTGCTGCACATACGACTGTTAAAAACTGAGAAACAATTTGCCTTTAAATTTTCGTTGGTGTATACCTAAATATATTTAAATTATAGATTTTACTCTGATTCGTTAAATTTGGTTGTATCAGTACGGTTAAGGACTTATACAAATGCTTTTAAAATGTTGCATAAATTTGATACATACTATTAATTTTACAGCTCCTAACTTTGCCCCAGGTTAGAAGTTGTGAATAAAACTTGGATTCCAAGTTCTCCATAAGGGAATAAAATGAACTCACGCATCTTCAATACAGAATATTTGGATTTACAAAATATAAGGGGATCTCAATTCCCCGAGCAAAGATTTTCCAAAATAAAGCTATCTGAAAAAAATGCGCAAGGCGTACAACAGTATACATCCACACGGACCTTGGCAGGATCCGTTTTATTTCCTACATAGCTAAACATTAATCCCGTACATAAATTCTTGCATTAAATCAACGACCGTTCAAATGAAAATGGTCAGTAATAATCTGTCACAGGAAAAAAAAAGCGAAAATGGCAAGTATTGATCCTACGAAACCCTGTGTTACAGATGGAAGAAGCGCAATGGAAGCAGCGCCTGTAAGCATGTAAGGAGAGGGTGCCTCTGCTTCCTTTGCACCATATACTGCACATATCATCATCATCACCATCACACCCAACACAGCTAAGTAAGTGGAGTTCTATGCTGCTCCTGCCATCTCTGCTCTCTGATTTGTAAATGCCACAATTTCAGCACAAGAAGACCTGCAGTTGAAGTGAGATGTATCCCTAGGAATTTTGACAAGAGGCAGAGCCAAGGATTTCTTCTTTTCCCTCTGGGGTTTGACCTCCTTGTCTAGGCATACAAAACTCCTCATTTCATTGGGCATCCACCATAGTTTTATGTAATCCTTTGTTGTCTCCCATAAGCTAGCAGAAGCAGCTATTCCAAAGAACAAATAACAAATGGTAGGAGAAAGAAAAAAAATGATTATTATCAACTTGCAGATGAAGATAGCGTTAGTTTATTCACGTTACTATGTTTACCAACAAAGCCGCCTTTATTAATTCTTTTCAATAACAAATGTATCTTTTAATCGCAATCATGGGAATATAGATGCATAAAGACCACCCTTATTCATGACGTAACCGCCTGTTTTGCGTTGTTATTGTCATTTTCTTTATTTACCAATTTCAATGGTGATGATTGAAAGAATTAAACTGAGATTTCAGGTCTAGTTTTTATGTACATGGAAAAAGCTAAAACTGAATGCCATTTTAAACGCCTCTGGTGTAAATATGTAGGAATAAATCAATTAACCTGGAATTTATTATTTATATCCTGAAGCAGTTATTAATTACTAGCATACCTATATTTTAAAAATATATGTAAAGTACGCCGAAAGATATCTTTCTCAAGGTGCGTATTTTTAATCAATTGAACCTAATTGAACTCTTATTCTAACATTAACTCAACACTAATTGAACACTAATCCTAATCGTATTTGTAATTGAATCCTAACCCTAATTGAATACTAATTGAACCCTAATCCTAATTAATTCCTAACCTTAATTGAGACCTAACCCTAATTGTATCATAATCCTAGATAACTATAATTGAACCCTAACACTAAAACAAATAATAATCCTTATCTTAATTGAACCCTAACTCCAACCCAAACTGTAATTTAACCCTAACACTAATTAAACCCTTATTGAATGAACCTTAGTGAAGTTAGTGAATGAACCCTAACCCTAACCTGACCTTAATCATAATCCTAATTAAACCTTAACCCTTCTTAAACACTAACCAAATTTTAATGATAACCCTAACTGAGCCTTAACCCTAACCTAACCCTTAGTGCAACCTAACTATATCCCTAACACTAACTTGAAGGTTTATCTTACAACCCTACTTAAACCCTAACACTAATTGAACCATATCCTTAACCCTACCCCTAATGAAATTGTCATCCTAATTAAACCATAACTCTAATATGATTGAACTCTTATTGCAACCCTAACTCTAACATGAATTGAACCCTGACCCTAACCTAATTGAACTCGTATTATAACCCTAACTCTAACACTAATTAAACTGTAATAGTAACCCTAGGTATAGTTGAAACCTAACCCAAATTGTATCAAAACCCTAGAGAACTCTAATTGAACCCTAACCCTAAAATAAACAATAACCCTTACCTTAATTGAACCCTAACTCCAATCCTAGCCCTAATTTAAGACTAACCTTAACCCTGACCTTAATTACACCCTTATTAAATTGTAACTCTAATTGATCCCTAACCCAAATTGAATACTAATTGAACCCTAACCCTAAGTGAGTAGTAACCTTAATTAAAATCCAACCATAACCTTAATTAAACTTATTCTTCAACATTAATCCTTAAAAACTAAACACTCTTACTCTTTTACATTTAATTTTTTAAACTCCTCAAATAATAATTTAACTATTTTAATTCTTTTTTTTTTATAATTGTTCATTTGATATCATTTAACCTATATCACAATTTAATACTCCATAAGAATATTTTATATTTTATTTAAAAAGATAGTTAAAAATATCTTCATATTCATTACAAAACTTACTAAAGAAAAAAAAAGCACCAGGACATGTGGCCGATTTATGAAATGAGTAATGAATGGAAGTGTTGGTAAAGTAGGCATGAATTACTATTTTTTTAATATCAAATTGGAATAGAAAAGTCATTTATATAATTTATTTAAAAAGCATCGTATGGTGAGGAACAATCTTGGCTGGTGAGGGCTGCTCTTCGCCGTCGAATGCGGGCGTAGGGGAGAATATCAAACAAACGTATGTACACGTGTCTGCCACATTCAGATAATCCCACCTGAGCCCTTTGATTCGGAAGATGCCGTCTGCTGTAGGCTTGTTTGGGCTTCTTTCCAGAATTTTCATAATTTTTTAATGGAATAGTTTTATACATTATTTGTTACAATAATGTGCAGATTATTTTAATGGTATAGTTTTATACATTATTTGTTAAAATAATGTCCAGATTATAAACTCACAAAAAAATCTGGAAGGCTCACCAAACTAAAATAGTTACTTAAATCCAATTCATTTAAAGAAGATAAATTCCCAAAACTATCTGCAAAACTCAACAAACTCTTACAAAAATTAAAACTCAACTTTTCTAAAGCAACCAGGTTGCTAATGGTTTCAGGCAGACTATCAAACCCACTACAACGCGGCAATGCTAGAGAATGCAAAGATTGAATGAGGGAAAGGGTGATGGTGAGATTAACTAATTTAGCACCACCTATATACATATATTTCTAAGAGGCGTTCGATGATTTTTCTATCCACAAGACTGCCATCAACATGGAATTCAGACATACTGGCCTCCCTATGATTCTGCCCCATTTCCCCTTCAAAAGCTAGAAAAACCCTCAGATTCCAATCACAATGAGAGATTCTAAGAATAAATCCATCCGAAAACATTAACCTAAATTATCAATTTCACCCTTCGAAAAAAACCTCAAATATTGCCCTAATGATGATGCTTTGATTCCTCAGTTTTGCTGGTGTCTAGTTTTGAAGCAATGGATTCAGATCACATGAATTAGTACAACCGTCCAGAGCAGTTTGGTTGATCTGAATCCCAATGTCATATAACTATTGTACACCTGCTTTCCAGTGTGGTGGGAGCACAACTTTTTTCGCCCACAGAATATATCCATCATATCTTGAAGTTACTAAAATCTAAACTTAAGAGCTCTAGTTGGGGATTTGCTTATGTTCCACACTGCTCCATGATTGCATGTCAAGTAATTCCACTCAAAACCACCCACCTACAAAATAAGGTTTTGTATTAACAACAAACTCATGAAAACAATCACCTATAATTCTACAATTGTCTTACCTACGCAAAATCTACATTAACAATATCAATCTGCCCTCCTTGGTATACAAATTCAAAATCCAGATAATCGTTCACTACAAATGAGAGTGTATTTCTCCTTCCTCCCATTAGAAAATATTTTTCCTTCATAAAATTTTATGAAGATTGAGAAAGCTCTGCATGAGCCTGCTAAATTGAATGCTGAATTTCTGCCAAAGAACGCTTCACCTGAGCCCATTGAACTGAATGCCAACCCTCCACCAGAGAATGATCTGCCTGAGCCCCCTCCTCCGTGAGCTCCCAAGAATATGAATAATAACTTTTTCAAATAAAGAAAGCTAAAAGAAAAACCGAACGAAACCAAAGAAATCCTACTAAAACAGTTACGCGAAAATGGAAAACCTAACAACAACGCATCTGATTTTCTGGCATCCAATGAATTCCGATATAGAAAATTGTCTGCTGAGCAGTAACGACAGACCCAGCTAGCCTAATAAATCAACATATTAGTTTATACAAAATTTTTGACTTAATAAAACAACATATTAATTTCTACAAAATTTTGTTTAAATCTAACTTAAAAGATAACCTCCTAGAAAAAATTCTTAATCACAAAAGACTTTTTTGATTTTGTGCAATGATTTTCTTACTTAATTAGAGAAGTCTTGGCAGGTCTCTTTATCATTCACTTTCAGTACCTTAATAGTGGATACAACAACCCTTCCAGATCTGGTTGCCTCTTTTGTAATCTTGCACGCATAGGAATGGCTAAACCAAAACATTGCCACCGAATCAGATTCTTTGCTTTATAACTCTCTTCACCACTGTCGGAAGAGAGACCTAATTGAGTTGCTAGATTAGAGTCAGCCATGAGTTTCATCCACGAAGAGGAAACTGCTTTGCCTATACACATACACTCTCAGATGCTTTAGCTACTCAGAAATTTTTTGGACTTTAATAGTTATTCTATATTTTACAGGATCTATTGACTGTACGAACAAAAAAAAACAAAGAAATATTTTTCTCACAAGAAAACAAGAAGCTGCGGAACTATTAATGTTCAGTCAAGAAATAAAAACAGTTCACATTGTGTATTTTAGAATATCAACTGCTGATTTTACAACCAAAGAAAATAACCACCCAAGAATTATAACCACTATCACTCACGACAGTCAAAAGGATGTCAATTTAAATGTAGCTTCAAAAACTTTATAGAGAATATTCCTTGAATGCTTTCACTGTATAACGCCTTTTGGCGTAATTACACCAATTAATTACTTGTACTGCCATCATTATTTAATAGCCAATTACCCACTAGTTTTGTGATCATTACTAAGAATATCATCAGCTATGCAGTCATTATTAAGAATATTTTAGCTACAATAAACTGACCTTAAAGCTGGTAAAATGAATATGAAGTCAATTACATTAAACTTTAAAGCCTTTAAGGATGCAGAAATTAAAAAGGTCTTTAAGCCTTGATGGAATGAGTTTTTGGAATACACGGAGCAATAGCCTGAAAGAGTTTCTTGGCCAAGCGCAACATTCATCCTTACCTTGGATTTTGCCTAAGTTGGTACTCGTACTTTTGTAGGAAACTGACTACTTTGTATGACATCTGAAATGTTAGTTGAAATACGGGAGTTTACAAAATCTTTTTCCATCATCCGCTGTGACTTTCCTGTCTAAAAATTGCATATCTGTTTTGCACAATTTAGAATTAAAAGAAACAAGAACAATACAAACAAATCAAAAAAAAATCAGGGGCATTCTTTACAATATTCTTTTGATTACTTCTTTATGATTTCCTATAGACGCATCCTATTAACTATATTATTAGTTTGAATTTTGTGATGAAACAGAGAATATAGATTAGAATATACAATGACTGAACAGACATGGTTGATTCTTTCCTTCTCGCCATCTCGGTGCCCAACACTATGTGTAGCCCCAATCCGTTTGGATGATCTAAATAGGCGCTAAAATAGGTCACTTGATGGGGATTGTCCTGGTTAGAAGAGAAAGCAATCCTGGTCATCGGGAGACCAACAGGGCATGGTTGTTGAAAAAATTAATCTTGAGAAGTCTACGACCAGTTGCATTAAATGCAAGGTCAGAGAAAATCAAATATGGATCCGCCCCCCCTGCCGTGTCAGAAATACTTGCTGTTCAGTAATTGCTCTCTGACAACAAATTTAATTGTGGTAGTTGAGTTCAAATTTGAGCGACATTTTTGTGTATTGGCTGAAAATCCAAAAGTTGCATTGAATGTATATTCTGTGCAAGTAAGCAGCCAGAGGTTTTCTGGGTGAGACAAAAAGAGGGAATCTTCAACAGAACATAGCAGAAGAAGGAATGTTCAGGAGCATCTAAATAGTGACGTTCAGGAGTATATGCCGCAGCAGAAGTCAGTAAGCCTTGCGCCCGTGCGCCGGAAGCTATCCCACACAGAGTAGCAACGTGGACGCGTCAGTGCACTGGAAAACACATAGCTTCTGTAGTATACGTGTACAGAGCTTTTGCTCTGAATATTTTTATATGTAAACAGTTTTTTGAATGTAATCTTTTTCTGAGTGAAATAGAATATTGAAAATATTTATGTCTCCTTGTGTGTCTGTCTCCTTCCCTTCATACACTTCTGCTGTAATGTGTTTCATTCTTTTCCCACAATAGGAGTTTATTTTTCAACATGGTATCAGAGCCCTAGGTGTATTGGGCAGTTAGTTTTTACAGCCTTAGAACTTAATCTGGGTTTTTTCGTAGTTTCCCCATTTTAACAAAATGTCTGGAGGAGAAAATAGAAGCTGGCAGCATCCACCTGTTTTCGATGGTAGAAACTATGATGTCTGGGCAAAGAAAATGAAGACTATTTTCATAGCTAATGATTTATGGGAGTTAGTTGCAAATGGGTTCACAGATGTGACTGACCCAACTGCATTTACAGCATTGAGCAATGCTCAAAAGAACCAGTTGAAGGAGACACAGAAGAATGATGCAAAAGCCCTCAGTCTGATTGAGGCAGCCTTGACAGAGGCTATCTTTCCCTGAATAACAGCAGCTACTTATGCAAAAGAAGCGTGGGAAACACTTCAAACCACCTGCAAAGGATCTGAGAAAGTCAGATTAATCAAACTCCAGCTGCAACGGAGAGAGTTTGAGACCATGCAGATGAAGGACAGTGAGTCCATTATAGATTTTCACACAAGGGCAGCCACTTTGATTAACCAGCTGAGGATAAGTGGTGAAACTTTGGAAGAACAGAAGATTGTGGAGAAGATATTGAGAAGCCTTCCCACAAAGTTTGATCCGGTGGTGATTGCCATTGAAGAGGAAAAAGATCTCACAACTTTGTCAATTGATGAGCTGATGGGTTCTCTGCAAACCCATGAGCAGTGCCTAAATAGGTCTGCAACCTCCTCCCAAGAGCAAGCTTTTAATGCTCAGTCGAATGCAAGAGGAAGGGGGAGAGGTAGAAAAGGCTCCAGACGTGGTAGAGGAAACTCTAGACATGGAAATGATGGTGATGAAAGCTCAGCCCAAGCAAGAAGTCATGAGGGGGCGACCAGCTCCCAAGGAGGAAAAAAGAACAGCAGTTCTTATCAGAAAAAAGGATAAAAGAAATGTGCAGTGCTACAACTGTCAAAGGTATGGTCACTATGCAAGTGATTGCAGACAAAAACGTGACCAAGGGAGTCAGAATGCACATGTTGCTGACTCAAATGTGGCTGGAAATGAAAGACAGTCACAATTGTTCATTGCATGTAACCTTGCAGAACAGAGCAGCGCTGAAGTTTGGTACTTGGACAGCGGCTGCAGCAACCACATGAGTGGTAACAAAGACTTGTTTGCCTCCATTGATAGCAGCGTGAAGTCTGAAATAAAAATGGGGAACAATGAGATGGTTCCAGTCATGGGCAAAGGCATGGTATGCCTACAAACCAAGCATGGTGATGAAAGACAAATATATGATGTCTTCTATGCCCCAGGATTGAAACATAACCTCTTGAGCATTTGACAGATGGTCCAAAACGGGTATAGAGTGTTGATGGAGAAAGGGGAATGCATTATCTATGATAAAGATGGAAGCAAAAGAGTTATGGCAGCGGTTCAAATGACACAGAACCGAATGTTTCCTCTAAAGATGCAAATCTCAGCACAGTCAAAAGGCCTGCAGCAATCAGCCTTCAAAGCAGCCATTCAAGATATCTCCAAGCTATGGCACCTTAGGTATGGACACTTAGGTTACTCTGGTTTGAGTCTTTTGTCCAAGAAAAATATGATAGATGGTTTCCCAAAAATCGTAGAGCTTAATGTTAGATGTGAAGCTTGCATTTTGGGCAAGCAACATAGGCAGCCTTTTACTTTAGGCAACTCTAGAAGGGCTAGAGCGCCGTTGGAGTTGGTGCATATTGACTTGGTAGGCCCTATTCAAAATCTGTCTTTTGGAAAAAGCAGATTTTTTATGACCTTTATAGATGATTACGGCCGTAGGAGATGGGTCTATTTTTTGCAGCATAAGTCTGAAGCATTTGACAAGTTTTTGTTATTTACGGCCCAGGCTAAAAAGGAGAGTGGACACTTTATTAAGGTCCTAAGGTCAGATCGTGGAAGAGAGTATACCTCCAATCAATTTGTAAATTTCTGCGGGGAAAATGGCATCAAGAAGGAGCTCATAGCCAGTTATACTCCACAGCAAAATGGAGTGGCTGAAAGGAAAAATAGCACCATTATGGAGATGGCAAGGAGCATGATGAAAGCAAAGGGACTCCCTATCGAATATTGGGGAGAGGCTGTAGCAACAGCTGTTTATCTGATAAATAGAAGTCCAACGAAGGCAGTCCGTGATAAAATCCCTCAAGAGGCATGGACAAAACAAAAGTGGTCAGTTGAGCACTTGAGAGTGTTTGGGTGTGTAGTCTATGCACACGTGCCTAAAGAAAATAGGCAGAAATTGGATGACAAGGGTGAAAAGTGTATTTTCTTGGGCTATTGTACAGAGTCAAAAGCCTATCGGCTATATAATCCGGTCACCAAGAAGGTAATCATCAGTAGGGATGTGGGTTCCTAGAAAATGAGTCGTGGGATGGAAAAGTTGAAAGCAATACTGATATTTTTGTCTCCATACCCCTTAAGGATGAAGAAACTTTAGAGAGAAGATGCGCTGGAAACCTATAGGAAGCTGACAATTCAGAAAACAGCAGTAGTAGCTCCAAAAATTCTTAGCAGAGAAGGAGCTCTGAAAACTTCCAGCAGGGAAGATGCTCTGGAAACTTCCAACAGGGAAGATGCTCTGGAAACTTTCAACAGGAAAGTTGCTCCGGAAACCTACAGCAGCAGACTTCTTCATCAGGCCAGCAGCCAAGCAGCTCTGGAAATTCAGACCCCACTCTCGCCTCCCTAGTGCCAAGAAAGACTAAGAGTCTAAGGGAGATCTACCAAGGTGAAAGGTATGATGTTTTTAATGAGTGTAAATTTTGCATTATTTTCTCATAGTGATCCTATTTATTTTGAGGAGGCTGTGAAAGAACAGAAATGGTGTGAGGCCATGGATGAGGAGATAGATGCAATAGAAAGAAACAAGACATGGGAGCTCACTGATTTACCTAAAGGGAAATCAGTTATTGGTGTCAAATGGGTCTACAAGACCAAATGTAATGCCGAAGGAAGAATAGAAAGGCATAAGGCAAGATTAGTTGTCAAGGGGTACAAACAGTAGTTTGGGAGAGATTATGATGAGAATCTTTTCCCTATTGCAAGGATGGAGACCGTGCGGGCAGTCATTGCAATTGCAGCCCAGCACATGTGGAAGGTTTATCAAATGGATGTGAAGTCTGCCTTCCTCAATGGAGTCTTAAAAGAAGAAGTATATGTGGAGCAGCCCTTTGGATATGAAGTTCCAGGTAAAGAACACAAGGTATATAGGCTGAAGAAAGCTCTTTATGGGCTAAAACAAGCTCCACGGGCATGGTACAACAGGATTGACTCATACTTGATAAGCAATGGCTTTAGCAAAAGCGATGGTGAGCCCACTCTTTACATCAAGGCAGAAAATGGTAAGGTTTTAATTGTTGTCTTGTATGTAGATGATTTAGTATTTACTGGGGATGATGATTTCCTCATTGGTAATTTTAAAGATGCCATGAAAAGAGAGTTTGAAATGACAGATTTATGACTCTTAAGATATTTTCTAGGTATAGAGGTCCAACAATTGGATAATGGCATCTTTATTTCACAATCAAGTTATGCCAAACAAATCTTGAAAAGATTTAGGATGTTGGACAGCAAAGCAGCCCCAACCCCAACAACTACAGGTCTGAAATTGAGTAAAGAGAACAACAACAATAATGTTAACCCAACCCTCTATAAGAGCATGGTTGGAAGCCTCATGTACTTGACAGCTACGAGACCAGATTTAATGTATGCGGTAAGCCTAATTTCTAGGTTCATGGAGCAACCTAAGGACACACACTAGCAAGCAGGTAAAAGGATTCTAATGTATGTCAATGGCACAAAAAACTATGGCATAATGTATACCACCTCTAATGAGTTTTAGCTGGTTGGGTACACTGACAGTGATTGGGCAGGAAATGTGGATGATAGAAAGAGCACATCCGAGTATATTTTTCACTTGGGTTCAGGAGCAGTTTCATGGGCTTCCAAGAAACAACCGATTGTTGCCTTATCCACAACCGAAGCAGAATACATAGCAGCGAATGCAGCAACATGCCAAGCTGTGTGGCTAAGAAGGATCTTAGCAGATTTGAGAGAAGAACAAGAGGATGGAACAGTAATTTTCTATGATAATGTTTCATCAATAGCCTTGACCAAAAATCCTGTGTTTCATGGAAGAAGCAAACATATTGAAATCAGGTATCATTTTATCAGAGAATTGGTTGAGAACAATGAAATTAAAATGGCATTTTGCAGGTTAGAGCAGCAGCTCTCAGATATTTTTACAAAGGCTTTGTCAAAAGAACCTTTTGAGCGCCTAAGATATAGGCTGGGTGTGCAGGAATGCGCCAAAACTTTGTTTCTGGAAAACACAGAGAAGCGCAGGTGCGCCGGAACTTCAGTAGACAGTTCCAGAATGCAGAACAAAGGCAAACAGGTTTGCACCGGAAACTTTTCACCGGTGCTCCGAAACTTTTATCGCGATGCGCCGGAAGTTTCATAGAGTGTTGAAGAGCAGGAACTTTTGCGCCGGAAACTTTGCTCCAGAAGTTGCTCCGGAAGTATTGCGCCGGAAGTTTCCAAATAATGATGAAGAGCAGAAAGACTCAAGATTAAGGGGGAGTGTTGAAAAAATTAATCTTGAGCAGTCTACGGCCAGTTGAATTAAATGCAAGGTCAGAGAAAATCAAATATGGATCTGCCCCTCCTGCCGTGTCAGAAATACTTGTTGTTCAGTAATTGCTCTCTGGCAGAAAAAATTTAATTGTGGTAGTTGAGTTCAAGTTTGAGCGGCATTTTTGTGTATTGGCTAAAAAGCCAAAAGTTGCATTGAATGTATATTCTATGCAAGTAAGCAGACAGAGGTTTTCTGGGTGAGACAGAAAGATCCCATGTTCACCAGAACATAGCAGAAGAAGGAATGTTCAGGAGCATCTGAACAGTGACGTTCAGGAGTATCTGCTACAGCAGAAGTCAGTAAGCCTTGCGCCCATGCACCAGAAGCTATCCCACATAGAGCAACAGCGCAGAAGCGTCAGTGCGCTGGAAAACACACAACTTATGTAGTATACGTGTACAAAGCTTTTGCTCTGAATATTTTTATATGTAAATAGTTTTTTGAATGTAATCTTTTTCTGAGTGAAATAGAATATTGAAAATATTTTTGTCTCCTTGTGTGTCTGTCTCCTTCCCTTGATACACTTCCGCTGTAATGTGTTTCATTCTTTGCCCACAATAGGAGTTTATTTTTCAACAATGGTGTCAATCTAGGGTAAGCAGTCGAATCCACCCCTCCTCGCCTGCCTCTGCATCCATTATGTAAAAATTCTTGTGCCCCGACTGCCCCGATCTGAACACACCCATAGACGTATCAGACAACACCTCGTTAAGAACCAAGCACATATAAAATCAGCTAATCCACAGACGTAATGAATAAAAAACTTCAAAATTCATTGCAAATTCTTTCGGGTTCTTCCCGTACGAACCCACAGGGAAAATCTCGGACCCGAAACGAACCGTACCCGAACTGGTAGGGATATAGGGATGAACCGGTAGCATAGCTTTTGGCTGCCTATTTAGGCATTGCTTCTAATCTTATTGCTTCTTTTTCAGCAAATGTTACAACTAGTATCAAGGCTGCTTGTGTTGTTTCTCCTCTCTTTCCTATTGAAGATGAAGATGCAAGGAGCACAATGCTAAAATTGAAATTCAGGGGACTAGATGAATGTTAAAGTATAGTCCTAAATAAATAATAATATATCTTACTTTTTATTTTGAGATGGTTGTATCTAGCAAGTGATATTCCTAAAAAGTATGCTTGGTTTATCTGTGATGGTTGCATCCAGCATGATACATTTAGATGATATTGCTTTGGACTTGATAGTTTTGATACTTAGAGATGGTTATTTTAATTATAGTTAAACAACTAGAAATGTTGATTGCTTATTTAATGGGTGTATAATTTTGTAAATCTATACTTATCCCAAATAAAAATAATGATGAAACAAAAAGTTGATTAAAATAAATAGAAAGAAAACTCTAGGTTGACCTAGGATGTGAACTAGATGATAAAGTTTTTTTTGGTTATAGAGTGCAACTTCATTTTTACCAAATCAAGAATGCTCACACAATGAATCTAGATGTTCAGAATTAAATGAAACAATAGATGCAATTCTAAATTAGTCACAATCGATAGTCAACTCGCAACAATGCAAACTGAAATAATGAAAATGTGCTAAATGATTGGAGGATGTGTTTGCCATGATTGATTCTACTTGAAAAGAACCCTCAAACACTCAAGTGATGTTGGTATACTAATATGAAATTTGGATTCTAATGGTTGTTTGATGGATGAAGTTAGGAAGGTGTTGATGATCTATGCATGGATGACTGGTAGCTCCTTGATCAAACCCTAACCAAAGTAGCTGAGTGAAATATTCTAGTGGCAAGGAAGAGTGATGGAGTAGGAAAGTGCAAGGTCGCTAGGTTATCCCTACTAGAGAATGAGGGATAGCTTATAGATTGTTTAAATAACTCCTATAATTAGAATCTTAGAACCTAATGACACAAATCAAGTGCCTAAATATCTCCTATAATTAGAATCTTTGAATGTAATGACATAGATCAAGTGATAGAGATAAGAGAAATAAAGTGTAACCTTAACAAAAATTGCAATAAAATTCATATTGGTGTGTTTGTAGTGCACTGCAACATTATTTCGAAGTGATTGTGTGTAGGAAATCAATAATAGCTTTGGAAAAATGCTAGAATGTAGTGTGACATGATGTCAAGATGATTAATAATCTAAGTATGTGGATCTTTTATAGGCTGAACTAAAGATGAATCTGGAGGGTTGACATTACATCTAGACGAAGGAAAGGCCAAAAATCTGAAAAATATGAAAAATAGTCATTTGAGCTCCTTCAAAGGCACTAAGATATGAAACATAGTGGCATTGTGGAAGTTTAAAGACAGTTGTGGTGTGATAATGTCAAACAACACAACTTCTCGAAGACTCACACAATGGCATCATAAATCTTTTCTAGGGAGGAACAAAAAGGGGCCCAAATGATCACACTCTAGGGAGACATACAATGAGTTATTAAACTTAGTCATTCCTAGGAGAGTGGTCAAGAGGCATGATGGACCTAGAGTTGTGAGAATGTTGCTTCTAGGACTGTCAATGTGGACTTTGAGATAGAAGTGGTACTTGTGTCAAAGTCATTAAGTATGTAGAGGACTCATCTTAGGTTACATTTGCAAGTGAAAAACACATCAAAAAGGATTCCTTGGAAATCTAGGTTATGTCTAACTTTGTTTGGAACAATTTTGGTATCGGACAAGCATGTGTACATGCTGTTGATCAATTTTCATTGACTCGGCCTCATTGTCATCTATCTAGTACAATATTTGTGTGAAGAGCTAAAACATGATTTATGGTGCATTGTCATTTGACAAAGGTATTAGGGTGGCATCTTTAGGAAGAGAAAGAATGATTGGAGGATAGATGCCAATGTGGTCAAGGTTGTGGTTGGGAATGAACCAAGATGATTTATTACTGACAATTCAGAGTCCTAAAGTAGGCAATGGGTGTTAGAAGATTGTCATGGATTATAGGGCAAAGAACTTGGAAAGACAAGTTTGTCAAGGAAGCTTGATGAGTTTCCCTTTTAGGTGAAGGAAGTGAAGAACCTTTTTAGTTCACATCTGCAAATTTATTCAGATCTTTCAGACAATTGTCAAGTGCCACCTTGGGTGGAGGGAAGTCCTCATTCGAGAAGGGAGGATGCTTTTCAAATGACATGAATTGTTATCAAGGAAATGTCACAAAATTAGAATAATTTTTTATCAATAAATATGAGGTAACATCTCATATTAACTATCATGGTAAACAACAGTCACAATGATAAAATGTAAACAACAATCTTAATGATCATATGAGAGTATGGCAGTCCTCTTTGAGTCAAATTAGTCAGCAGACCTTTAGTTTCTTTGATCAAACACCTGATTAATCAAAAACAGAGAATTCTGATCAATGCAGTAAGTATAGAAGAAATATGTTCAACATAGCTAAGTAGAATAAATTTTATTGTCAATGAAGCAGTTATGTTGGTCAAAATAACATTCCACTACTTCAATGCAGAATCACCAAAGTCAACAAAGGGTTGAACATTGAACACACCCTTTAGTCAACATCCTTGTCTTGGTGTCAATGCTTATGTCTACATCTGAGGTTTCTTTTCTGTCTGAAGAATTGGTTGAGGACAGATGTTCAGTAGTTGTTGAAATAACAAAAGCTACTTATTGATCTTTTTATGAATATATTTGCAAACTCTTAGGATTGACTTGTCACTATTTACCACATTTAGCAACTAACTATAATAAATTTTGGCATGAACAATTTCTAGTCAATCAAGAGAAAGAAAATAGATGAGTTTATAACTATAAATTTAGGGAATGCATGAGAAATAGAATAGTTATAGAATAATTTTTGAATGCTATACTAAATGGTAATAATTATATTACTCACCCTTTGTACGCCTTTTGACATTTCTTGCTGCAATATTGTGTCCTAGACCTGCATTTGTTAGAATATTGTAAGTAGTATATCTTTACTTTTGTTGTAGTCGGTCGTAATCGACCTTGGTCATAGTCGGCCAATTGCTAATAAAACTATAGTTAGTGGGAATAATACATGTCATGTACTTTCGTGTAATCAAGTCCCGATTAGTGATAACTGTTCTTATGAAACGTTGTGTCAGTTGGTTACTTAACTCCCGCCGAATGATATATGTATTTAGTTGGCTGTAGTCAAAAAAATGTTATGTGTGAATTTAGTCATGGTTGATAGCACTGTGGATACTTCTATGATTGTACATGGTGATATTTCTGATAATGAATAAAGCATCTGATGTTAAAACATGATATAATTCTATTCTATTGTCTTGTTCCATGTTTTGCGTATGATTTAGTTTACTTAGTAGTACATAGTACTTGAATTACATTTCGTAGGGCAACCATTTGGCATCGTTGCCTGCGCGGATTAGGGAATCACTCGTCATGGCAGTGTGATGGGTCTTCTAGCAGATGAGCCCGCGAATAGCAATGAGGAAAGGGAAGACCTATTGACTAAAGATCTTGTTAATCTGTGGAAGATATCTTTACGAGACCACGTACGAAGGGAATCCCGCAGGTGGGAGATCCTTGAGGAAGTTATCTGGGATAGGATGGAAGTGAATGACGAGGTGGAACACCTCTTGAATCGTATGCCCAAACTGTTGGCTTGTCATTTCATCATCTTACAAGACCTTCGAGAAGAAGAGGATCGAGAATTTCGAAGGCATAAAATAATGCAGCGCTACGAAGAGAGAACCAAATGAGAAGAAGAAGAATGAGACACTAGCCAAAGACGTAAATCCGATAGTCAGCAATGATCGCCTGAACAAATTTTAAATGCCTGTACGACCGAACAAAGACAAGAATCGAGTACCTGATGGGCATGAGACTGATCAGGAGGAGAAGGTTCAGCGATCACTCAGGCTGTAAGAACAAGAAAACCGGCGAAGAAGACTGAACAAGCCGGTAAGGAATTGGATGAGGATTTAATTGAAATAAATCAGAGTATTAAAAGAACATATGAGAATCTGACAAGAATAGACACATCCATTGGAAGAGCACACCAAAGTTTGGCAGAAGGAAGGGACGAAGGACCCTTCGGCACCTCGTACGTAGGAAGGTATGATCCTTATGAGAACGAAGATGAATTAAGTAGTAGCATCAGACGTTTACGGGAGTTGTCCTTACTGGACAATGACGAATGGCTAATGAGTGGAAGATCTGAGCCCAATACCCCAAGGCGGAGAGAGTACCAAAGGGAATGCCAAGAGACTCATGGTGTCGAGGACGCTAATGAAAGACATGGGAGTGACTCGTACGTGGAAGAGATTGCAAGTGACACACTGAAACATAGCGGGGAAACCAGGCTAATCGGGTCCAACACACAAGGAGGACAATGGGGAAAGATGGCTACTCCAGAGCGGCAAAAGCTGCCGAAGTTTATGGGGAATGGGTCAGAAGATCCATTAAGGAACTATAAGACATTTGAAATTATCTGGATAGCCAGCGGAAAGGATGATCCGGACTAGTGGCTGAAAGCATTCCCAGTGACACTCAGAGATAGTGCCATTGATTTGTACTCTGAATTAGATCAAGCATAGAAAGCTACATGGAGGTTATTGAAGCAAGCTTTCCAAGAGGAGTTCAAACTCCTACGAGATGATACTGAGATTGTCATAGAGATATACAATACTAAATAAGGAAAGTAAGAGAGCATGTGGACCTACAATCAAAAATTAAAAGATTTGATAGCGAAGCTTGAGGCATAGCCAGCGGATGGCCTAAAGAAGAGATGGTTTATTGAAGGATTGATTCCCTCACTTCGAAGAAAAATGAAAGTAGTACTGCCATCATCGTACACTAAAGCATATAACCGAGCGATGGACTTTGAAAGCAAGAACAAGACATCCTCGAAGAGGAAGAAGAAAGATGACGAAGAGATTGAGGAGGAAAGTGAAGATGAATCAACAACCATACAAGCTCTTCGTCGTGACATGCCACAGATGATGAAAGAGTTGAAGGCTGACAAAGAAGGGTCCAAGGATGCGAATGAATTATGGTGTACTGAATGCAAGATGGAAGGTCATACAAAGGTGAACTGCCTACAAAAATTGTTCTGTGACATCTGCCAGATTATGGGACACTCCGTTAAGGAGTGCCCATACATCTTAAAAACACAAAGTTCGCAAGTGTTCTTCACACAAGGCGAACACTCAACCCCACTGACCACATTGCCGAAACCTCAGAATAACAACGCATCCCCGGGTGGCTACCACAAAAATCAGAGAAATAATATGCCAAGAAGTAAAATCCAGTACGACAGCAAAGGCAGACCCATGATCCAATGCAGGAAATGTAATGAATGGGGTCACTTTGCGAGGGATTGTCAGAGTAGTCAAAGCACCAGGGAAAAACTATGTAAATGGTGTGGTCCTGGTGAGCACGAAGACACCGACTTCCCGAAACAGAAAGGCATCAATATGTTGGAAGTGGCCGATGAAGAAGTCCTGGCAATAACAAGGGCGCAAGTGAAGAAGACTAATTATCCAGACCCTTGTACGGAGAAGGAAAGACTCTGATAAGCTAGGGTAGAAGTAGAAGAAGCTATGCAAAATGAACAAGGAACTTCCAAAATGGCCAGTACGTTGTTGCAGTCGCAGTCGAAGAAGAACATAGTACGACAGGTGCTTCACACAACTGTACCAATCAAGGTAACTGACCTCCTACAAATGATGCCTCAAATGAGAGTAGCACTTACAAATTTTATTGAAAATAATCTTTAGAAGGGTCCAATAGAACAAATGACAGAACTGATAGTAGAGACCACTAATCCAATGCTACTCACAGTGAGTATTGGGAGGAAACCAACCGTCGTACAGATGGTGTACTAATTCTGGGAATGAAAGTCTCTAACACCATTGTCGACGGGGGTTCTAGAGTCATTGTACTACCAGAGGAGACATGGAAATTCCTGCGTAAGTCAATCCTCTGGCCCTCGACATTCCACCTGGTAGGTGCAGATCAACATGGCATCAAACCTCTCGGTACCCTGATGGCACAAAAAGTGGTCACTGGCATGCAGGAGTTCTTATTAAATTTTGTTGTCATCCCACTAGAGAAAAGGGCATATGATACACTGTTGGGATGGGAATGGCTGATTGCTGCAAAACCAAACCATAACTGGAAAAGGAATACACTGTCAATCGAGAACCACAAGCGGAAGTATAGCATTGATCTAAAGAACCAGGCGATTGCTAAAGAGCTACAATCATCAGGATCAGAATCAGAGGAAGGATCAGATGTTGATGAAGAGAGAAAGATAATGGAGCTGAACAAGGAAGGTATACTAGAGATCGATAGTTGCTCTGAGGATGAAACAAGTTCGTTAAATGGGTTGTTCCACTGGCAGATGGAGGACTACAAGGTTTTCCACCCCAATTGCAATATGCTACAAATCAGAGAAGGGGGAGAGCAAGGAGACAATGCCTCGACCAGTCAAACATTTCCAACTAAGTACGGTCAATATAAGGAAGGGGTGGTTGAATTGGATGAAATACCAGCAAATAAATTCGAACGAGACAAAATTATCAAGTACGAGGAACCGACAGTAAAGAAGGTCAACCTCGGTGAGCTCGAAAAGCCCAAAGAGATTCTCGTTGGTGATGATTGGGACCTCGTACTAAAGGCGGTTGCATTCAAGATCTTCATGGAATACAAAGATTCCTTTCCATGGACTTATAAGGACCTTAAAGGAATACTGCTAGAGCTGTGCATACATAGGATCCCTCTTGTACCAAGAGCCCAACCCGTACGAAAGAGGCCCTATAGGATGAATAAAAACTATGCCACCAAGGTACAAGAGGAAATTGAAAAGATGTTGGACGCGGGCATCATCTTCAAGGTAGAAGTTAGTGACTGAGTATCACCAATCGTCATATCCCTGAAGAAAGAAACGAAGGAGATCCAAATATGTGTGGACTTTCGGAGTTTGAACGCAGTGACCGTCAAGGACCCATTTCCTATCCCCTTCACCAACATAATTCTCGAAGAGGTTGTCGGGCATGAGATGTACTCGTTCCTAGATGGGTTCTCGGGGTACAATCAGATCAGTATTGCAGATGAAGATAAACTGAAGATAACTTTCGTGGTGGAGGACGGAGTGTATGTGTACAATCGGATGTCGTTCGGGTTGTATAATGCGCCAACCAATTTCTAGAGAATAATATTGCATATCTTTGACAAAATGTCAGTAGGAAACTTCAAATCCTTCCTCGATGACTGGTCCATTTATAGTGACGCAGAGAAGCATTTGAAGGCCCTCAGAGAGTGCATGGAAAGGTGTCGGGTGGCCCGTTTGGCATTCAATCCCAGGAAATGTAGGTTTATGGTGCCACAAGGGAAATTGTTGGGGCATATTGTATGCAAGGTTAGACTAAAGACAGACCCAGATAAGGTGAGAATGATCGTACAGATGGAGGCTCCAGAGAACATCATAGGGGTGAAGTCTTTCCTTGGGCATGTGGGGTACTACCGGTGGTTTATCAAGAACTTTGCACAGGTATCTTACCCTCTAGACCTATTGACCAAGAAAGGGCAACCCTTCATATGGGCCGAAGAAGAGGAAAAAACATTCAATGAATTGAAGGACCAGTTGATCAGCTCACCCATATTGGCGTATCCGGACTGGAACAAGGAGTTCCACGTGCATGTGGATGCCTCAAACTTTTCCATTGCGGCAATACTGGCACAAGTGGGAGAACACAGGTTGGACCATCCAATATTCTTTGCGAGTTCACTAATTTCAAGAGCAGAGAGGAATTATAGTATGACTGAGGGCGAAGCACTAGGAATGGTCTACTCCATACAAAAATTCAGACACTACCTCCCAGCCACAACGTTCACCTATTATGTGGATCACCAAGCCTTAATGTATTTAGTGAACAAGCCAATTATTCAAGGACGAGTGATCAGGTGGCTGCTATTGCTCCAAGAATTTACATTTACTATCATCCTACGGCTGGGGAAAATCCATGTTATTGTTGACCAGTTCTTAAGAATCTGGTCAGGTGAACCTGCTGAGGAAGGGGTGAATGAAGACTTTCTGGATGCAAACCTATTTTAGATCACAGTGTTGCCCTCATGGTATGAAAAGATTGGAGAATATTTGTCCACATCCACATTTCCAAAAGAAATGCCACTAGCAGAAAGGAGAAAGCTCATCTTGAAGAGTAAGACGTTTTAGTTGATCAATGGCTTGTTCTACAAGATGGGGCTCGATCAGATCCTTCGAAGATGTGTCATAGAAGAAAGAGATATCAGGTGTACTAAAGGAGGCACATGAGGGTCTGGCTAACTGTCATATGGGCCCAGATGCTACAGCAAGAAAAATTCTCTTGGCAGGCCTATGGTGGCCGACGATGCACACAGACGCTAGGGAGTGGGTGTTAGGTTGTGACCCTTGCCAGAGGGTTAGGAAACCATTTAAGCGAGACTTCATGCCATTGCATCCTTCTCAACCACAAGAGTTGTTTGAATGATGGTGATTGGATTTCATTGGACCATTAAAGGTAAGTCAGTTACATCGGTGTTGATACATTGTGGTGGCTACTGAATATCTAACGAAGTGGGCTGAAGCTAGAGCATTGCCAGACAACACAACACAAAGTATGACAAGGTTTATCTATGAGTAGACATTGATACAGTACGACATCCCCATTCAGATTACGAGTGACCATGGAGGGCATTTTTTCAACCACATCATCAGGTTGATGACGACGAAGTTCTAGATCTTTCACAACCTATCAAGTTCGTACTACCCATGAGCTAATGGCCAGGCAGAGTCTACAAATAAAGTGTTGGTATCAGTTATTCACAAGTCATGTGGCATAGAAGAAGCTGACTGGGAAGAGAGACTACCAGTCGTTCCATGGCCATACCATGCAACGTACAAGGTAACAACGAACCACACGCCCTTCCAATTAATGTACGGTCAGGAAGCAGTAATTCTGATGGAGTACATGGTACCCAATTTAAGGATAGTCGTGGAGAACTAGTTGGGTGATACTGAAAGTTTAAAGGAATGACTATACCAACTTAATAAATTGGATGAGGGAAGGATAATGGCACAATGGGTGATCGAGAACATGCAATGGCGAAGGAAATATTGGCATGACAAGCATCTCTGGTGAATGAATTTCTGGCCGAGACAGTTAGTTTTGAAATATAACGGCTCCAACGAAATCAAGCCAAGGAAGTTCAAAGTTCGTTGGTTAGGACCATTCCAAGTTTGGGAATTCTATGACAATGGCTCTATAAAGCTTGAGAATTTAGATGAGTCACTACTACCAGAAGCAATCAACGACTCTAAGTTGAAGAAGTATCAGGAAAGAAAGGAGAACGCCATCGCCATCAATATGTTGGGCTACGCCACACGAGAGGATTGGCCTCTGCAAAACAAGGCACAAAGAAAATAAGACTGGGGGTTGAGAGGCTCGGGATATGCTATAGATGGAGTCTGGGTAGAATCAGGCCAAGACCATATGATTGAAGAGAGATTGGTGGAAAAGGGAGTAGAAGGAATTGCAGTGCCTCAGATACACAAGCACCTGACCAACGTTGTGTTTGGAACCCCTGCCCTCTAGTGCCGAATGGGTGGCCACTAATATATGTGGCTCCTTATGAAGGCGTAAAAAGAAGATACATAGCCAAGGAACTGGACAAAAAGGCTCAAGAGGAAAAGGAGAAACAAGTGGGCCAAGAACAAATTGAGTCCCAAACTGATGACGAGGTTGAATGGAATGATGAACAATGGGCGGCCTACTTCGAGAAGAAGGCTCCCTGCTTGAAAACGGTGCTGAGAACAAAAGACATGTTCGTGTCAACCATGGATGGATATACAAAAGATCTACTTAAACAAATGTCGCCTGCAGACGAGCCCGTGAATAGCAATGAGGAAAGGGAAGACCTATTGACTGGAGATCTTGTCAATCTGTGGAAGATATCTTTATGAGACCACGTACGAGGGGAATCCTATAGCTCTTTGAAGGAAAGGACTACTTGGGGCTGTAAAAAAAAAAATACATCCATATAAAGCAGTGGAACTGAATCCTTGAAGTATCTTCTTTTCTCTAACAATTCAGCTTTGTAATTTCTAGTGATATACATTCTGATGCAATCCTTCCATTTTCTTTTTATTTTGTGGATATGGTTCACCAAAGAAATACTTGAATGTGTATGTTCATATTTCTTGGTGCACAAACCTGGCTGTAAATATTGTCAACTAATTTTTTTGATAACAAATAAGATCTTTGCCAAATAATTTCTCATTGTTTCATGGATTTGTTAGCAATTCAGTTATCTTACAGTAATGATTTAGAATTTGAACCAGAGGTTCTCTCTCTGTACTAATGTTAAGAGGTGAAATAAAGTTCTACCAGGCTCCTTATATTGTCTTGTCCTTTCTTGTATAATAAATCTTAATATCTTGCACAAAAGATAAAGACTAACAATTTCTTGGGGGGAGATTTCAGCCACAGGACTAGTCCCTACCATCGTCTGTTGTTTTCACTTCCATGTCATGCTCTTAACATTAGAGGGAACTTAAATATTAAAAGGAGATGAATATATGATTTTTCTAGAATATACAGGCAAGACAACTTTATTAAAAAAATTGGCGGGCAAGCACATGGTGGGAGGCAAAGATGTGGTACAAGTGCTAGGTCGTTCAACATTTCATGATACTTCTTTGGTGTGCAGTGGCGAGCTTGCCTACCTAGGAGGTTCTTGGAGCAAAGTTGTTGGTTGTGTGGTATATGTATTCCTTTTCCTTTGAAAATTTTGAATATATATATCTTATGTTTTATGATGTTAACCCTCATGTATGAAAAGTAAAAATCTTAGTAGTTAGTTAATATAGATTAAATCTAGTAGGGAAAACTTTGTTATGTTTTTTTGGGAGATCAAAATTAGTAATTTTACATGATTAGTTAGCATGTGGTTTAGAGATTCTTAAGCATAACATATAGGGTAAGTGAAATTTACCTTTTGGAAGCTGACTTGCATTGTGCATATTCATTACATATATTAAATCACTGATGAAGAAAAGTTGTTTTCAATACATTCCAGAAGCCTTCAACAAAAATATTGCACTTGTACATACAAATGTATTGACGGAATTGGTTGTAAATAGATCTTATCTGAAAATAGTTCTTATTCTTCCTCTAGAAACCATGGCCATCAGACTTGAACTGGATGAGAACTTAACAAGTCAAACAGTAAGAACTAACTTGACACTTAACATGTGAACAGTCTTTAGGTAGAATTACCATAGATTTACCCTTTTTGATTGAACATCAGTGTTAAATATTTTCTCCAAAGTGATGATCCCTTCAAGAATTTTATGCCCTTTCACTTGAATAATCTAATCTCCATAGGCTCTTCCAATCTGTTCATTTCCTTCAAATACTTCCTGGTGAGTAGAGTTATTTGGTACTGATGGTCTAATTGTAACCTTGACCTAGCCTTGGTTCGTTAGTCCTTGTGGGGCTAGAATTATGAGCCAACAACTACCATTTTATCAGCTTCTTTATTTATTTTCCTTGCAATAGTTTGAATAGTGAATGCATCAAAAGCTTTCAGAAAATCCCAAATTCTATGTGCATAAGCTCTTATCAGAGGGCTCTTTGTAGAACAGAGTGATCTGATCTGCCTATTGACATTGCCATCACCCCAACACACATGCAGATTCTTACTACCTTTCTTTTCAGCAAGGTGGAGTCCTAATTCCAATGTTTCATATTTTGCTACACTATTGATGCAATTGAATTGCAGTCTATATTAAAACAGTGACTTCTTTTTTTTAGAAGAGTATAGGGCCATGTCAGCCTCGACACCATTCTTACACTTGGCACCATCCAAGAAGAGTTTCCAAATTCCTTTATTTGACAATTATAGGAATGAGTTGATTGTTGATTCATTCTTTGAGGAAACCAGTCTTGGAACTTATTGTATCTCTGATTAGGGGACTAATGGATGCTTGTTCTTCATATCTCTAAAGGGACATTTATAGTTAGTACATCCAGGTCTCTTGAACCTTCCCTCTTGTGCCACTCAGCCCAAATATTGCTTTTTATGTAGAGAATTTCTTATGGGTGGAAGATGGTATCTCATGTCATCCTCATTATCTCCAACATGGTTGGCCACATGGCTTGAGGTTTCCCCTTGGCTAGCTGAGGTTGTGTTCCCACTAACTATGAGTTGGGGCAGATCATCATATTCTTTGCTAGGACTAAATCTATTGTTGTTGCTCCCTCTAGGAGGTAAAGAGTGATTCATCTTCAAATGCCCCATTTACTATGATATTCGGTGGAGATACCATTGCCTCTATATAGACTTCGGTAACATTCTCTCTACTTTCTTTAGATATCTAGACTAGTGGTGCTTGGCCCTCTATCTATGGGAGGTCATTACCCTTTGTGTAAAGGTACATCAACCTTACTTACTAAACATGGAAATCTCAAAGAATATTCACATTTCCAATTAAGGATATTGATACAAAATTCATTTCCACATAAGAATGATGAAACAATATATATATATATATATATATATATATATATATTTATATGTTAGTAAGATTGCTCCAAGGAAATTACAATGTTGAACGTAAAAGTTTACATTCAGTAATGTTACAACATCTATTTCAATGTTACATACATAATTACATATCAATGATTACATCAAGTTCACAAGTTAATTACAATTGGCTATCCAAGCCATACAAAGTAATACAAGAAATGTATATAAGTATCCATATGACAAAAAATCCTCGGTGTTTGACCACCATGACACTACTTTGTCTTCTACAAAGCCAAGACCAAGAGTGGGTCCAGACACCTTTTCTGCCCAACCACAAAACATAACACTTCCCTGGATTTCTTCCTAGCTCGAAGAAAACTTCGACCCTGGGTGAGGAGCCTAGCCACCTAGAATGGAGAAGCAGGAGGGAACTCTCGATGCAAGCCTCATGCCTATATGAAATCTTAATCTAGAATGGCATATCTCTTGCATGCAAGATGTGGCAAAGACTAATATTAATAATTTCTAGGCTTTTAAAATTCCATCTATTTCACTGGTGCTATGCTTGGCCAAGCAACAAAAGTAAAAATGATAGTTTTAAAAAGGAAAACTATCGTCTCTGGAAATCCACACTCAACATCTTGTCTTGGAAGTGTTTTCATAAAGAAAAACATGTAGCATAAATTTTCTCAAGTTTATAATATTTCAAGCTTTTTTCTAATCATTCAGCTCTTTCTAGTACACTTTCATCATCAAGTTCCTCAAAATGTTATACAAGTTTTCGATATTACTAACAAGGAAATACCCAATAAATAATTGATCAAGCAATTAACAATCCAACTATTTACTTCATATGTTTCTCATAAAAAGATGGTGATTCAATGTGTTTTCAATGGGTTTTTTTCTATTGTTTGATTGAAATTCCAATATGAACTCATAAGTCATCATGTATGTTAAATTAATTCATAAACATATTCAAAACATTCCTTTATAATACATATATATATACATGGTCATAAGAGTTTATGTTTATATATGTATCATATATATAAATATATAAAAAATTATTTAGGAAAATTATTTATAAAACAGAAATAAAAACTCAGTTACACAATTCATTAAAAATCAGCTATATATGTCAATAATATCATTACAAAATTAGAACACTCTCAGCAATTTCATAATATCATTAGAAAAACAAAAGTTGTGCATATCAAGTTTATATTTTGCATATATTTTAAATTAAATTATGTATATATATGTGTTTGTGTGTGTGTGTGTATTGAAAATAGTTTTCTGTTAATTACAAACATGTTGTATACACAACATATATATATATTTATATATAAATATAAGTTTTAGCAGATTTCATTCTGTACATATATATATATATATATATATATATATATAACAATTCAAAATATAGTCGGCGACCAGGGCGAAGTTCAGAATTGAGTTTCAAAGCCATGAAAGAAATTTATGTTTTACATACTCCAGTTCTTAAAATACCAACAGTCACTGGAAGGGACGAATTTTGTACAGAGTTGGAATGTAAAACAAAAGTTTGAAAGTAGGGAGAAATTTTAAAGTTAAAGTTTGAAACATAGAAAGGAGGGAGGGGACAACTGCTCCCCATGGGCACATCCCCTATGGGGAGGGCAACACCCTCTCCATAGGCCGTGGCCTGTGGAGAGGTCACTGGCCTCTCCACAAACTTTCTTTCAGGTAGCTACAAGCTATGTTGTTTAAATTTGTTACTATATTTTTTTTTAATATAAAATTTCAACAATACAAATGCATAAATTTGTGATTCCTCTATTCTGACATCTATTTCAAAATACTGTGCGGTAAGTTATATATTTATTTATATTTATATGTGTGTGTGTATACTCATATATATATATGAATATGTCTTTTTATATATTTGTTTATATTTAGACTCTAAAAATATAAGGTATGTATATATAATAGAAAATACAAGTCTGATTTGGTTTTCTACAGAAAAAAAAAATATATTTTCAAGGTAATATTGATCTGAAAGAAAATTTAAATATTTTCTCATGAGAAGAAAAATGAATCATTTACACACACAACTGAAATAAGATTTCATGAAAATAAGTGATTAAAAACCTAGAATCCAATGCTAACTTGATAAAATTGCTTTGGTTCAGTTGTCATTTCCTGTTCTTTTCCTCTTCTTTTCCCAATTTCACCTAAAATTTTATTGTTCTTTCCTGGTATCCCAATTTTTTTTCAAAGAGAAAATGAAAAAAGATGAAAGAAAATAATAATTTTAGAATGCCTGCTCTTGTTAAGAAAATATGAGTTTTATAAACTTTTTATTACTTTCTTCCTCCTTTTCCAGCTTTATTTTGCTTTGTTTTCTAATTTTAATAATCTTTTCTCATATTTTTCTAACTTTTTATGTCTTCTATCTTATCACTTGTTTTCAAAAATCTTCCTATACTTTATTTTTTTCTAAATTTTTCAATAAATCTAATTTTAAAAGAAAGCAAGATTTTTTTTCTATGCAACACATTATCCTCAATTTAATAAAATAAATAACATCTTAATTCTCAAATAAAGCATCAACTAAAAATATACTAAACTAATTCTTTTATTTCTATTCATTTTAATTTACCACTAATTAATTTAAATAAACATTGCAAAGTAAAACAATTAAATAACCAATTAAATAACATGCTAAATGCAATTTATATGTTACTAAGTGGTGTGTGCGTGCGGGAGGATTCGTTCCAACTTAACCCTGCCAGGTGGCTAACCTCCTGTACCTCAACCACACTCTTGGTCTTTGACAAACCTCCATCTCATGTAAACTTAGGCACCCATTAATAGATTAATGTCCAAAAATATAAATCAAAGAAACACATATCATTCTCTATGTTAAATATAATTTGAATTTAAATAATTTAATCATCACATTTCATTTTTGAAATAAAATATCATCCATTGCATTTCATCTTTCAAATAAAATAAACATTCACCTATATCCTTATTCAAACCTCACAACATTTATTCTACCACACACATTTATTCATGTTTTAGTTCCACATAAAGTAAAAGCAAACATCATCAAATTCTGAGACGTGACACCCTTCCCCACTTAGAAGAGACATCGTCTCGATGTCTTATTACAAACATCTACATAACACAGTCTGAACAACCTGTTTATAAAAGAGTTATAATAAGCATTAAATAGAAAGCATGCTAGATTTTCAAATGTAAAAAATATCTATCTATATCTTCTGCATTTTCCCAGGTGCACTATCCACCGAATACTGGTCCCACTGGACCCTGTACTGCACAACATCTCAGTTTCACAACTTAACGTTGCGCTTCTCCAAAATCTGGGTGGGCTCCACTAGCACCACCCCTAGATCTTGAACCTGATATGCACGTTGGTCAAGGATATGAGTAACAACTGGATGGTATGGCTTGAGTACAAAAACATGGAAGAAATTATGTATACGAGAGAGAGCCGGTGGTAGAGGAAGCCTATAAGCAACTAGATTGATGACTTCCAAAATATCAAATGGCCAAACATATGTAGGGGAAAGCTTAGAGTTCTTGCCAAAAGAGATTGAACTCTTCTATGGTCGAACCCTCAAGAAGACCTTATCTCCCATTGAGAATTGTCTAAAGGTTTGGTTCCTATCTACAAAAATCTTCTGACAATCTGAAGCTTGTTTTAATTTTTCCTTAATCAGCTTCATCTGATCCTCTATTTCTCTCAACATCTTTGGCCCAATAACAATCTGGTCTTCCACCTTATCCCAACTAATAGGTGTGGGACATTTATGACCATACAAAGCCTCGAATGGTGATATTCCTAGAGAGGCATGATATGAATTATTATATGCGAACTTTACTAAAGGTAGATACTCCTCCCACTGACGTTGTTGATCCATACAGTACATCATGAGGAGATCCTCTACTACCTAATTCACCCTCTTTGTCTGACCATCGGTCTCAGGATGATAAACTGAGCTAAAATTTAATTTTGTTCCCAAAGAAGCATTCAATGTCGTCCAAAATCTGGAAGTCATACGAGTGTCACAATCAGAGATGATCATCTCTGGCACTCCATGCAATTGGAAAATCTCCTGTACAAACTTCTTCTCTAAGACCAATAAGCCATCCTTAAGATTTCCAGGGATGAAGTGAGCTAATTTTGTCAATTTATCAACCACAACTAAAATAACATCATGTTGATTCTTGGTCATAGGCAACCCCTGAATAAAATCCATAGTGATTACCTGCCATTTGTATTCTGGTACCCTATGTGGGTATAGAAGTCTTGCTGGATGCACATGTTCAGTCTTAACTCACTGAAATTCCAAGCATTGGGCTACAAAAGCAATTACATCTCTCCTCAGTCCTAGCCAAAAATACAATGGTCTAAGTCCCTCCATCATTTTTGTTACATCAGGGTGCCCTGAATATGGTCCATTATGGAATTCTGTTAGCACCAAATCCCTCAATCCCTACACATTAGGAACATACATCCATCCCTAGTACAAGCCCATTAGTCTCAAACAAATATCATCATATCGATGACCTGAAGGGTTTTTCTCTAAGGCTTGTTTCACCCTATCATGATGCTCATCTCCAGATAAAGCTTGAATCACTTGCTGTCTGAAATTTGATCTTATAGTAACCATAGTTGCAAGATTTCTTCTCCTACTTAGGGCATCTGTAACTTTGTTTTCTTTCCCTTTTATATATTCTATGCTAAAGTCATACTCACTCAAAAACTCCAACCATCGTCTCTATCGAGCATTCAAGTTGGGCTGAGTGAAAATATATTGTAATCCTGAATGGTCTTTTTTCAATTCAAAAGGCTTCCCTAAAAGGTAATGCCTCCACATTTGAAGCACATGCATTATGGCAACCAACTCCAAATCATGTGGTGCATAGTTCAATTCATGTTGTTTTAGTTTCCTAGACTCGTATGCCACCACTTGTCCTTCCTGCATAAGCACTACTCCTACATCTTCTCCCAAGGCATTCGTTATCACTGTAAAGTGCCCATTTGGATCCAACACAATCAAAATAGGTGTAGAGGTAAGTTTCTCCTTTAGTGTCTGAAAAGCATTCTCACACTTATCAGTCCATTCAAATTTCTTTCCTCTCTTTTGGAGTGCAGTGATGGGTGTTGCAATGGTTGAGAACCCCTGAACAAATTTTCAATAATAGCCAACAAGTCCCATAAAGCTGTAGACTTCATAAACATTTTGTGGTGTTGGCCACTCCAAAATTTCCTTTATCTTATATGGTTCCACTGCTATCCCTTCAGTTGAGATAACATGTCCCAAATAATGCACCTCTGTCTGGTACAATGTACATTTAGACATTTTTCCATAAAGCTTGTGGTCCCTAGAGCACTGCAACACTATCCTCAGGTGTCTATTATGCCCTTCCTCTGACTTAGAATATATTAAGATATCATCTAGGAAGACTAGCACAAAGTCATCTAGGCAGTCTTAGAAGATGTTGTTCATCAAATTCATAAAAGTTGATGGGGCATTAGTTAGCCCAAACGGTAACACCGTAAACTCATAGTGCTTGTATCTGGTCCTGAAAGCAGTTTTGAAAATGTCCTCATCTTTAATCCTTAGCTGATGGTATCCTAATCGCAGATCAATATTTGAGAATACCTTAGCCCCTGTCATCTGATCAAACAGTTCATCTATCCTAGGAAGCAGATACTTATTTTTGATGGTAACCTTATTAAGCATTTTGTAGTCAATACAAAACAACCTTAAGGTCCCATCCTTCTTCTTTACAAAAATAACAGGTGCTCCCCATGGAGACACACTTGGCCTGATAAAACCCTGGTTAAGCAAGTCTTATAACTGAGCCTTTAGCTCATACAATTCAGTAGTGCTCATCCTATATGGTGCCTTTGACTGAGGCTCAGTTCCAGGTAACAAGTCAATTGAGAAGTCAAACTCTCGTTTAGGTGGTAGCTCAGTCAACTCATCAAGAAAAACATCTTGAAATTCCTTCATAATAGAATGATCATTAGTTAACAATTTCGAGCTATCCAAATCCCTGACCTTTATTGCATAGATAGTGCACCCTTTTCTGTGAGCCTTATTTAACTGCATGGCAGAGATCTGCCTGAGTTCTAGGGGCTTCTTTAAACCATGAATTTCAAAATGGTTACCCTGATCATCTAAGCATTTCACTATTTTCTTTTCACAATCAACAATGGACTTATGCTTAATTAGCCAATTAATTCCCAAGATTACATCATACGACCCTAGGGGTGCTACATACAACTTAACCCATGTCTCAAAACTGGGAAATTCAAGTTCACTGCTGACTAGACATTGCTCTACTGTTCTCTCTACCCAGTTTCCATATTGAACCTTCCATGATTTACACATGTATCTCGACTTAACAGATAATTTTGAAATAACATGAGGGTCCACAAAGCACTTAGTGGCACCCATATCAATTAAAATGGAAATAGGACATCCGAAAAGCTTACCCATGAACTAAATTGGTGTAGCCTGGAAGTCAACTTGGCGATTATCAACCACCGCATGGATGTG
>VDFB02048720.1:0-22651 GCA_007258455.2 Sequoia sempervirens
CTCGACCAAAAAATATCTAACTTCCTAACCCGTGCTTCTGGCTTTGAAATCCTTCTTATAGAAAATGAAGGAGCAGAAAAGCATCGGGCCAGAAAGTACCTCTCATTTCACATGTTTTTTTCTTCACAAAACTCTTGAGGACAACAACTATACCTTCTTTATTTCTCATCCTACTCCCTATTCATGAATCCTACAATTACAACAGTATCCATGGGGCCTCTTACACAATCTATAGTAATCATAAAAAGTGTAAGAGCCCCTTTATATCATGTTTGGACTACAAAACCCTCAAAAATAGGGTAATCGGGCTGTATGCAAAGAAATGAAGCTTTCTAACTCAAATCAATGCCTTAAGCCCTAAAATAAGATTCAAATCAAACATAACACATATCTTCACGACCTAGAATTGATTTCACATCAAAATATGGTTGCATGTGACCGTATAGTGCTGCATAACAGGAAAAATATAAATTTTTTGAAGAAAAACATAGATTTTTGAATGTCAAGAGCTTGTATTTTAAATCCTCAACCATCAACAACCATTACAATGATCACTTTATGCCTTTTAAAGGCCTTTACATGTCAACCACTGAACAACCACCTCTACAACTAACTTTTTAATCTTTTATGATCACATAAAACATAAAACACACTAATTTCAAGGCAGTTAACATCACTATTGAAATGTTTTATTTTTTTGACCTTTCAAACATTAAAAAGTGCATCATTAAATTAATTATGTAATGGCATAAAAATTAAAAACATCATGAACCAATTATGTAACCACATAATTCAAATATAATTCTATCAAGAAATTAATATCAAATAGATAATATAATCGCATAACTCATACATTTCAATGTCATTGATCTTCTTCTTCATCCAACTCTTTGTCTGTATCATTCAATCCAGATTTGACATTGTAAGGATTGGTCATATCATCATCATTGTCATCGATATCAGTTTTGATAATGTCATCATCCACATGGATATCATCTTCATGAACATTAACTCCTACATCATCATGATCTAGTTCCTCCTCTTCAACATCTTCATCGGGGACATCATCAACTAACTGTTGATCCTGATCATCATCTACATCATCTTCTAGTTCTTCGGTATCTTCTTTTTCCACCACATTATACTTTGTGCCTTCCTCTTGGATGCAATAACAAAAATATTAACTTTGGTTTGGAGTTCTCTGATGAAATACACTGCTCATTGGCTTGGAAGAACATAGGGCTCATTTGAGCACAAACAAATCGACCTTGTATTAACCATGGTAAATCCATTATCATGCTCAATATGATTCTCTGGGATCATTTTCTCTTCAATGCGTAGCTTTGTACCATAGGATGGCCGAACAAAATTAATCTGAAGGACTTAAAGTCACACTCAAGTATATCATCAAAAATCCCATAGTATCAATTTTCTGAGACTTCTGGATGTATGTCGCTTCTAGATGAAACATTAGTCACCTGAAAGACTGCAGTTATACCAGAATCATAAGTTTTCTTCATGTCATCCAACATTTTGATTTGAAATTTACGACCATTGCACCACATAGCCTTGTGGTGTTTCACCTGCAATATGTCAAAAATGTAAAAATTATTGCAATATCATTAGTTGATAAACAAATTTATTCTTGGTCAAATGTATACAAAGAAAACAATTTCAACATATATATACATCAATATAATTGAAATAATTAAATAATATGGAGTGTTTAATATATTTATGCATTACTGTTTATCTCTTAAACCATATGCTAAATCAATTTCCTTTGTGTAACATTGGAGTCTCCATTCTGATGAGCTTCTTTAACCAATGAAGCCACACCTTCCCATGTTAATGCGACGGATTGTTGACATCGTTCAATCCATACCATCATCCAATCAAGATTGTTGGCGACATACAAATGTAGTGCATCCCACTCTCGACCAACTGTACCAAAATAAATTGAAATTCACAAACAGCGTATAATTAGTTAAATACCATAGTATACGACCTTAATTTATAATTGATGTATATTGAAGATTAAAAATTAAATAAGTACAATATACATAAAAACCATATGTAAACTGTATTCCAATTAATCTCCATGACCATCTTATAATTACCTCTCACTTTCCTCAATCTACCTTTCCCCATCAGGTACTCCCATTCGAATTTGTTAATGGAGTTGGGATCCCAAATGCGATCTACATGGATCTTTGCTACAAACTTAAAAAGATATTTACTAATGTACACCATGGTCTGGTATACCATATATCCCTCCACCATAGAACCCTCAGGATATGCTCTTTGTCTAACCAAAGCCTTAAAAAAATTCAAGTTCCTCTCAACCATCCACATTGACCTTGTGTGTACAGGTCCACACAATTCAATGTCCTCAACTTGGTGTATGAGGTAGTGTTCTTGTGCATTGAAAAATGTCGAAGGTAGACACTTTTTCATTTCACACATTAGACCAGAAATTTTTCTCTTCCAATAATTTATATCTTCTTTATGGATTTCTTTAGATGACAACCATCTACAAGTGATTCAAGGCACAAATATATTAACGAGATTTAACAAAAATATATAGTATATTACATAGCAAGTAAAAAAAATGGCAATTATAAGATGTATACAATGAATTGAACAAATATCGCTACTTACCTCATGTATTTTACAAGATCATATATAACTTTCTTGACATTGTTGTCAAATTTGTCTGGGAGAGATAGAGGTAGAACGTACTGCAACAATTATAAAATGATCTTTTCATTATTTTTCCAAAAGTAGTAAACATAATATACTAAAAAGTACATGCATTATACAAGTGTATATAATATACCAGAATAATTACTTTAATGAAGGTATGTCAATCATGCATTTTCATCCTTGGCCCAAATTCACCTTTCTTTGTTATTATATTGTTTATGTTCGCAGCAAATCCTGTGGGAAATCAAATTTTTCGTATGATTTCTTTTATAGCATTGCTTTGTTGCTCTGTTAATAACCAAGGAAGGGCACTTATATTAATTTGGTCCCCATCACTATTTAATTGAATGACATTTTTCATTGTATGATTGGCTTCCTAAATGTCACTACAAATTTTGACAATTTTTTCTTTGTCATGCATTCCATCCAATATTTTCCATAACGTTTATGATATATTCTTTCCGATTTGCATTGTATCAAACAAATGCACAATTTGTAGCTGCTCATAGTAGGGCAACCTACTAAATTGTTTGGGATAATTGTTCAGTCACTGTGGAAGCCGGCCATTAATGCCTTGACGACCTTCATGAAGCATATAAGTTAAACAAATTAACAACGACAATCATTGTCAATTATAGCATGAGTAAACGCAACACAATATAAAAATATAAATTCAAAACATATCATATATGATAGATAAACAATTTAATCTGATGTATAACCTTGACGATTAATTCTATTATATTCCAACTTCCATAGGCGAGGTGTCGTTCTTCGTGGTTTTGATGCAGTCTCTTCTTTCCCATTGAAAAGATGTTTTTTAGTAGTTCAATCCTTATGATTTCTATGGAGGAAGTGCATATACTCATAAAACACCTGCTTTTCCTAAACTTGTTGAACGACGAGATTTCATCTTTGGACCACAAATTGGACATGCAAATTTTCCCTTTGTTTGAAGACCTGCAAGATCATATATATTTGGATTAAATATGTCAATTTTTATAATTATATATAATGAATAGATTATTTTAAAAACATGCATGATATCTACTTCATAAAGTTAAATATTGTTAAAGTGCAGTCGAACATTATAACATACCACAAAAATGTGTTAGCCCTGGGGCATCATGAATTGTCTATACAAGCATTGCATGGAATTGAAATTGTCTTTGTCCTATTGGTCTAGAGACGTCATACATAGTGTACATCATTCCGCATAACTTTAGTAACTTCGTCGATGGGAAGCTCGATATAACCATTCCTTATCTTTAACTTGGTACTTACCTAGTTGAATGAACATAAACATTATAGTATTCTAACTCATTTCTTGCCAATATATAAGAATTAATGTACATGGTATTGAATGAAAAAAATATGTCATTATGCAACAAATACGGAGACTGAAGCCAGATTACTGCTGGTGAACCAGTGTACGGCAATGCGGAACTGTCGGCAGAGCAGGTATAGCGCCATCGTGGAAGCGTCCGGAAGATTGTTGGTCAACAAAACGCGCACGCCGGGCAAACAGATCTGCGGCTCTACCAGGAAGCCGTTCAAGCAAATGAATGGAGTTCTTTGTTAAGACGTGCTCCATGTTCCCTTCATCTGAGAACCATCCACGGGCATTCAAGAATGTCATCTCCACTTCTATTAGTGTATGGTAATCAAAATTGCTTTCGGGTTTTGCATTTCGATAATCATTTACATGGGAATAATAGGGAATATAACAAAGAACCTTAGAAGCACCTTTGATAGTTAGTTGTTTTGATATCTCTTGATATGACATTTGGGCGATACATTTGCAAATTCATGTTGTTTATGTTATATAATATGATCATTGGGACATGCATCTATTGCTTGATACTCCATTACTGATATCTTTCATAATGCTAGGTAAATCTCATTTATGGCCGAGGTAAAATATTTGATGGTGGTAACAAAAATTCACCAGTCAATCTACAACAAAAAATAATTTGTTAATATAAAGAATATTAATGGTACATATTTCATCATTTATTTACTAGTGATGAACTAACAACAATTAAAATAGATGAAAAAATATGACATATATGGCATACCTTAACAGTTGTGAGATTGCAATGTTTGATAAATCATTCATAACCTTCAAGTTCAACAACAACAATACAGCAGAGAGAAGATTTGTTTGGGAGCCTTCATAAAGGGGCTCGTATGCCTTCTCAAGTATAGGTAAATCATGAACATCATCAAAGTCATCTCGATCATCATGATCAACTCTGCCACTAAATGTGTTATGGATCAATGTATTTGTACCATCATCTTCAACTGTGTTTTCTGGCGCATGATCATCTTCTTCCATAGGATCATTAACTTCATCTTCGATATTCACAACTCCATGTTCGTTCGCTTGAAAAACCACATTCTCCAAGCCGTGATAATCCATATCATCTGCCCTAGGGTGCCCCACCTTTATAATAATGATAGACATAAATAAACCATGATCATGATCAAGTGATTATATATATATATAAACATTTACAAATTCAATCAATATAAACACATGTGAATAAGCGCAGTGGACAATCTTTGCCAGCGTGGGGCTAGCCGCTGCCTGTTTTGTGAATTGAGATCAATACCAGTGTTTTACAAAGCGCGCCAATTATTGCAAGACAGCAGCCATTTCTACATCGCTTTTCGCTTTCCGTCGCCCACCGTGTCATCAATCAGCCTATTTGTTTGTTGGACTCAACTCTACTATCTCACATGATTTTTCTTTACCAAGCTTGACTATTTAGATCTTCAAAAAATATCAAACTCACACTCCAATAATTTTTATTCATAGACAATTAACAAAATCTAATAATTATGATATTTTACACCAAAAAAATTTGGCATGCAACCACCCCTGCAAAAGAGAAGATAGTCTGAAGTTAATGACCCCAAAAAACACTTTAAAATGCTAATTCCAAAACTTATTAAATTCTGATTTTACTATGATTTCCAACCGTTAGACTCCTAAAATTAGAATATTGAACTTGATTGCAAACTTCCTACAACGATGGAGGTAGCGAGCTAGTAAGAGAAAGTAACCCATTTCTAATGAGCAATAAGTCGAAATCATCATTGTTAAAGTCAATACAGATTTATCCTTTTAGTTAAAGATCTAATGTGTCACTTCTTACGATGAGCTTATCCCTAGGGCCTTCAACATTGAGAGATCCCTAATCGCACAAGGAAGCACACGCTAGTAGAATTTGGAAAATAAATGACTAGATGACTAAAAATTTTAGTCACAACAACTAAAAATGACTAAATTCTGCTAATTTTTTGCAACTCAGCTATAAATGAGTAAATAAATTACTAGTTTGGTCATTGATTAAAAATTATTTAGTCACACAAATAAAAATGACTAAATAGTTAGTCATTTATTTAGTCACAATCCATTTGAATAAATTATTTAATGAATCAAGAATATAGCCCACCAAAATATTCTAAAACTTTAATAAACATACCTAAAACTTTTGTCAAAATCTTATTTTCGGTAATACGAATGGAGTTTTCATTTTAACAAACATACTCTAAAACCTTTGTCAAAACATTATTTTCAAGCATAGACAGCCAAAATGGAGAAGTGTTTCAGTAAAGAATGACAAAGAATGATGAGGAGATGTGCATGAAAGGAGGCATAGGATTTATTTTTGCTTATCTCATTCCTGCTCGCTCATGCAATCTACATTTATTTCCGCTACTATTTGTAATCTAGGTATTTACTTGACATATATTTGCATAATCTCAAATTCCTTGAGAGGCTTTTGAAGTATCAATGTATTCTATATAGGGTTTAGAATGATTTCTTTTAATTAAAAAAATAAATAAATGATGTATTTCCCTATAATTAGATAATGTGGAGATCTCCTAAATCTTCCCCAGCACACTATCCTCTTTGGCACTGTATTCATTACTCCAGCTACTAGATTTTTGCATGTGACATCTTTAATATCTTCATGACCGTGGATTTTAAACAGATCTTAGTATTTTCTTTAATCCTTTTAATGGTAACCCTTGAGTTTCATAATCCACCTTCAATCTCTTCTAAGACCGTTGTCTTAAGCTAGACTGCATAGTATTCATATAAAGAAAGTCCTTCATACCTACCATTGTTCCAAACCACCACTCACTACTTTGCTTAAAATTTTGCCTCCATAAGCACAATAGCATTTTTTAAAATTATGGTTGTTAGTGATTGACCATTAAGGTCACCACTTTCATCAAGATACAATGAGATTTTTGTCTTCAAACTCAAGGCATTATGCAAGATAACATTGTGAATTGTTTGTTGTGTACGATTTGATTTTCTTGCACATTCTTGCTTTACTTCCTTTAAGGCCGGGTATTGCACCCTCGGTTAATCCTCAAATAGCTCACTCACCTATCACTTGAAGATTCTTTCATGACATCCTTACATATAAAATCAAACTATGCCTATAGACTGCCTACTTACTACGGGGACTCATTGTTTCATGGTATTGTAGATCTTAATATCCTTCAACCTTATTGACACTACTTCATAGTCCACAAGTTATTATTCACTATTCTCCCATCTTTGATGAGTCTCAAAACACTGCTCAAACATGCAATCCACTACCTCCATTATACATTAATGGCTAAGAAGAAACATTGAACCTATGATTACCACTGTTACTTCATTTGGACAGTCATTCCTGATTGCATTTTCCTTGTCTAACACTACCAAAAGCATTTGAAAAACCCTTAAGGTTAGCACGGGGTAAGGAAACTCACTGTTAAAATCTCCAATTTACTATGAAAGGTTTGAGATTTATTATCTTATCTTTATTCTCTTTTTGATTGTCACATCTCAAGTGAACTGTCATTCTTCTTACATAGATTGCATTTACAAATGTCACTAAGCTACATAGTGTGCTTGTTATTGGCTACAATCTTTAGATTGCAAGATTTTGTTATTAGCTACAATGTCTCAATCTTTCTGGTATTGCAACCTCACTAATCCAGCTAGAGTTATTGTTTATGTTTCTACGGAGGCCTAGGGTTTGTACCCTAATCATGCTCTTACCAATGCTTTGTTGGTATTAAAAAACAACTTAAATCTTGGGTCAAAAATTAGTTGTCTTGAAAAGTTGTGGTATGATCTTGGATTGTATCCTAGAGAGTGTGGGAAGCTTTTGTTTGATCATTAAGGTATGTAAACCTGATTAGGGAAATGTATCCTATATAGCATGGGTCTTGCTTTAATACTTTCCATAATGGTTATTAGCAGATCACATTATTATAGTTTGTGGTAACCCAAGATTGCATTCAAGTATGTAACAAACTTGGTTTGTAGTTTAAGCTATACACTTTTAAATAACATTCATAAGGTTTAAAAAATCTTGATCGCTCTCTAGAATAGCCCATTAAACATGGGTTGTGCTTGAATGCACTACATAATTGATATAACACAACCACTCTAAATATCAACCAGAGTTATATGCTCTTTATTGGAGCAAGAGGTAATCACTCTTGGATCATGCTATAATTACATCGTAACCTGTTAAACTTGAGACAACCTGAATGCACCCAATGATGATTGACACCTACATTATACAACCTAAATTAACTAC
Organism: Sequoia sempervirens; assembly: GCA_007258455.2. Taxonomy (NCBI): domain Eukaryota; kingdom Viridiplantae; phylum Streptophyta; class Pinopsida; order Cupressales; family Cupressaceae; genus Sequoia; species Sequoia sempervirens. The sequence goes on from VDFB02048720.1 coordinate 8,325, forward strand.
ATTATATGAGTGCCTCCATTTCTATCACAACATAGCCACATTAAACTTGGGTCACAAATGAATGCATCTTGTATTTGTTATAGCACAACTGTTCCACATGACCAATAGAGTTACGGATCACATCATTACAATCACAAGAATCTGCTCCTTGGTTGTGATCTTATGGTGATTCCACACAACAAAATCTGGACATGAAATTTTCAAAACCCTAAACCTCTAAAAATGAAATCTGATGAGATGTTGCTTTAAAATATGATTTTCAAACTTGGAACTACAAATCTGACTTCACAACTGAATTATGCAAAAAGTCAATGACTACCCTCAACCTAGCAATATCTTCTTGATTTTTTTTCTGATTTTTCCCAAGAAAATCATCCTTAGTTCTCAACAAACTGTCTCAAGTAGAGAAAAACACTGTCGCAATAAATCAGTGAACTCACTTTTCTTTATGTTGGCCACAATTTGATTTTTTTCTTATTTTTCATGTTTGTCAAAATTTTGACGAAACTGCTAGTCAAAATTTTGACGAAACCCAGGTTCGTCAAAATTTCGACGAAACCCAGGTTTGTCAAAATTTTGACGAACGTTGAGGATAAACTTTTAAAAATTGAAAATTACACATCAAATTTTACAAGCACCCGACGATACATCAAATTATACATATTTCATCAAAAATTTTCGTCGGATTTTGCAGTCAAATGAGTTAGTGTTTGGAAGTCCTATTTGTTGTGATTCCTAAATTTGACTTGTTCAAAGTGAGGCTAGCCATTCCATAGCTAGCCTCCATGAATGCAGTCACTTTGGTAGTCCACAAAATTCTGAAGTTTCCCTATGATGGTACCATGAAGATTATCCAAGATACTAGGTATAAACCACTGGTATCACGTGGGGGCTTCTCCCTTCACCACTTTTGGACCACTCCACTTGCACCCCTACCTCCCAAGGGTGATCTTTTATATACAACTTATTTCAGATACAAGACTAGGGCTCAATACCAAAGGGTGGTTTTCCCCCGTCTCCTTATTTTGTTTCTTTGAAGGCTTTCTTGCATGCACAACATCAAGCTTCATCTACTACCCCTCCAAAGGGGAAGGATAGGCTTGATCTTACCCTAGGGCCTTCCCCTTCTTCTTTTGTTGCTTCTTCTTCTACATCTTATGTTTCTTCTTCCCAACCTTTGATGGTGTCTTTTGTTCCTCCTACTATGTCTGGCACAGGAAAAGGAAAGGTGCCTATGCTACGAAAATTGAAGCCTCTAGCCTTTCAACTTTTTTTACCCGCAGTGCCTTGACCCACCCTATATGGCAAAGGGAAGTGTTCTCATGGGGTTGATCCTACATCTCAGCCTCTGTGTCCTTCACTTATTCGTTGAGATTTTTATCTTTGTTTCTACTTTTGTGCCTCCTCCTTCTCCTCCTCAGGATTCTACCCTTCCATTGGTGACAATTTTGGAGGATGCTCTTGTGATAGGGTAGAATCCCTCAACCTCTTCTCAGGTCATTTCTTATAGTTCCCATAGCTAACATAACCTACTTGTACGTGAGTGTAAGCTTTGATGAAAGTCTCTAGCGAAGGAGCACATTTCCTTGCAGAAGAATGGGGAGGATCTCATTGTTTTTGTCTTTGCTCTTGTTGTTTTGATTTCTTTTGCTTCTGTCTTTTCTTTTGCCTCAGTACCCATCAACTCAGTCCTTCTTTCGGCTTCATCGATAGATCCCAATGAACCCCACCCCAAAGGGGTGCAGGTGTTCATTGCTCCCTCGATAAAGCCTCCCCTTCTTACTTCTCTTCCTGATATTCCTCCTTTCTCATAGCCCGTGGACATGCCTTACACAAAGGTGGTGTCCTATGTGGCCCTGTCTCCTTCTTCTTCTACTTTTGCTTCATCTATGGGGATTTTTCATCCACCGATGAAGCACAAGTCAAAGGATGACCTTTCTTCAAGTGATGGTCGTAATAAATTTTCATCTTCTCTTGAGTCTTATTCTACTCTAGCCTGCACCGTCATTGTGATGGAAGCACCACTAACATCCCCAAAATTAGTTATTGCCCCTCTCCTCGAGGTTGGTAGTAAATCTTGAGTGTCTTATCATCCTCCTGCTTAGTTGACACATGCTACTCCTAAAAAGTGCATGTTCAATTTGTTGGAGGACATCCTGACTTTGTCCTCAATCTTTGCAAGATCGATGACTTTATTCTCACAAGAGCTTGGTGACGAAGACCTCGAGGGGCCTTCTTCCTTAGCCCTTGTTGTAGGTAAGTTGGTGCTACTTTAGGTATCCCTCCCCTCCAATCTCATTCTCCCTCCCCTTATAATGATCTAGATTGAGAGAAATACAACCTGTTGGTGAATTTGAATTAGAGTGGCACCCTCTTCTACATATTCAAATTAGTTTTGTGTGATTGTTTGTGTTACCTTATACTTGACTATATATGTTTTTTCTCTCACATGGAGTACCCTTTCTACCCTTGTAGATGCTTGGATACAGGGGAGAAAATCTATTGTACACTTGTTCTATTTGTCTCATCATTCTTCTTTGTGTTGTAAATCTTGGATTTTCATGTCGAGAATGATGCAAAGTGTGGGGGCATTTAGGCCTCTTCCATGTTGACCCGATTTTTATTTTTACTTTATTTTCATGTGTTATTCTTCATGTTCTAATACATTTGGAGTGTGATGATAGTTCATATATGTTATACTATTTATCTATCTATATCTATGAGCAGTTTTGACCCCAAATATTCAAATCCCCCTATGCTCTTGATTTCTTCATCTCTGCTTCTTTTCTTTGTGATGTTGTGGTTTTTATGTGTTGTCCCTCTCATGAAAACATTCCACGAATACATCTCACCATATATCTTGTGCCACATCATCTCTTTTCTTTCTCTTCTCCTTAGAATGGCATCCGCTTCTTTGTGTAGCACACATCATTCTAAGGGGGCTCTACCATATATGCTTTATTTTAAAAAAAAATCAAAAGATTAAAAATGACTCCTTGGTGTCTTATGTCTCATCATCTAGCTTGGGGAAACTTGACTAGGACATGTCTTATCTTTTTTGTGACTATCTTGTAACGCAATTTGCAGCAGCCATAGGCCTATATGCTTGTCATATGGTCTCTATCCATGCCATCCATACTTATCAACATCATCTTTATCTAATCAAATTGTCTTATCTTGTCTATGAAATTTTTATCATGTCTATTACTTTTCACTTTTTCACCTAACATGTTTGTCTACAACTAACATGTTTATGGTGAGATTGCAACTATATTTGTAAGATCAAATACTTGTGTCCTCTTTGCATTTTGGTGGGGCCCCTTCCATGTCAGGGTATATCGGACCGAAGGTTTTCTTCCTCTCTATCTTTAGTATATTCTCTTCAATCTCTTTCTACTTTAGCTTGCACATGCTTAGATGCATATTGTCGCTAAAGTGAGGGAAAATGTTATGGTGTAAAATTTCACCCTTATGCAATTTCCCACAACATCGACCTTTACTTTAGCTTAATAAGTTGATAATGCAAAAAAGTGCCTTCTAAGCCTTCATTCCCATCCATGCCTTGTCGTATTCTATTAATGGGGAAATTTTTGTCTAGGATGCTTTCATGTCACATAGACATTTGTACATCATATATATGTCCTAACAAGATTCCTAATCATGTGGTCGTTGGGACATTACACTGTCATTTTCTTGTGAAGTGTAATGTCTCTATAGTCATAAGCATGCCTGAGAATGGCTCTTTGGAATGTAATTTGACCATTTATTTCCCTCTTTTCCTCATTCAACTTTATTCTTTCTATTCAATTTCACACTCTCTCATTCTAACACTTCACTCTTCCATTCACTCCATTCTAGCTCTCCTTGCTATTCTACATCATTTCTCTTGCAGGTTCTCAAGCTCTCTACATCGCTCTTTCACATTCATCTCACGTCTTCAAAGCACTACTCTTCCTCTCGGCTTCACCAAGATTACAGTAGGGAGGGTAACCTTTATTTCATAGCATTATCATTCTTATTGTTAGCATATTGTTGTCTTTGCACATTACACATCTTGTCTTATCACTTTCTTTATCACTATTTCTATTATATTTTCTATTTGGTTGTCCATGGAGGTGGAAACACCAAAGCAAGGGTTTGACTAAGGAAAACCCCGAAGAGCAACCCCAACATTTTCTCATTTTCATGTGTGCAAGTTTTGTCGGTGAGGAGCTTGCGGGAGGATGGACCTACCATGAGTTGGATATATTTTCCTCCTACTCATCATTTTTCTTAGTACTTAGTTTATTTCTCTTTCGAGAGTGGTAGATCCTCTCAGTTACAATAAGAAATATACATAAAACCATAATCTTCATGTTCATTCTCTTGAAAAAATTACACATTATCTATTTTGATAATACACCTTCCTACATTCATAGCTATAATGACCATATTTTTTGTCATAACCACATTGTATTTTTGATCTATCACACCTTTGATTATTTCATTATGTATAACTATTGCTTCTTCCTTGATTCGCACATATGCATTAGCAGGCACCTCACTCCAAGTGACTATTTTATTTTTCATATCTTCAATAGGAGAAAGGAAAAGTAGAGGATCAACAACTTCATGATATTTATCATTACATCCATTGAGAAGGTTAGGACCAACATCAAATTATGGTTCTTCATTTCTAGTCTTATAGTTGTCCTCCATAGTGTGTAGTAGACTCTCTTCCCTTTGTAGTTTGACCTCATCTTTGTGCAATGGAACACTAGCATATGGTAGGTCATTAAATGATCATGAGGGAAGATCAAGTCATTTGCATTAGGAATCTAATACATGACTTAACTACAAGGAGCACTTAGGTCTTCCTTCTCCTTCTTGTCTACACATTATTCATTAAGTAGATAAGATTGGATTGTTTGAGCCATATCACAAGCATTTGACGCATATTTTTTCTTTATTGTACATTATTGCACTGAATCTTCTCTTCTTAGAACCATTTCTATTCTTTGTCTCAAATTTTACCTTTTACTTCTCCTTTCTACTATTCATTTTATTTTTATTTGATCTAATAGCAATAGTATTACCTTGTGTATGATCACATCCATATCTTGGTTGGTATTCATTCTAGACTTTCACTAATGTTACATCTAGATGTGTTTTGATGTTATTTGATAACTTGGGTTATTTGTATAGCTACATAAGTTCCATTGGATGTTTAACACTAGGAGCAAGTGACTCGTGTTGATCTAGATTAACACTACGTTCACTTTGAAAACACTAATTAGATAAATCATAATTAGTATGTTAATCTTCTTCCATGAAGTCATATCTTGATGCATCATATTAACTATCTTCATCTTCATAGTACTTAGCATAATATTCCTCATGAGGAAGTTCCTTCTTTTTTATCATTAAGAGGTAATTTGCATATTTTAATACAACAAGTTGAGCTTCTTGCAATTCAAGCTATGCAAGAATTTATTGTTTTTATTATTTAATGTGATTCAACATATCTTCTTTTTCAACCTCACAACTATATGACATACTTGAAGTAGTAGGATACGAGAAAGGGATTTGTGCATCATATGATCTATTCTCATCTCTTCTACCAATAGTCATATCATTCATTTGCATCAAAATACCCTTATGATTATAATCATCTTTGTAATTATCATAAGGGAAATCACCCTTCTAGCTCATCAAGAGGGCATTCACATATTTAAATATGACATTGAGTTTCTAGAAACTCAACCTTTACCCTATATTTCTTAATTTTATCTCTGCATGATATGTTGGGAGGAGCATGATATTGATTAGAAATGTCATCATATCTCATGTTAGAATATTACAAATTTACATCAATGGTTCTCTTCACATTTCCCCTACTAATAACCATATCATAACTTTGTAAATGAGCCTTCTACGCATTGATTAGTGTCACAACCTCCAACATCTCCTCTTTAAAGAGACATAATAGGTTCTTTTGTTTAACATCATATTTATATGTCATTCTAGGAGAGGTGAGATTCAAAGTACGTCATAAGACCTTGATACTACATGTCATGACTTTATAAATAATCATCAATCATGTTGCACACCTTTCTCCACCCACCACACATCCATTCCTTTTTTACCTCATAGCTAGACCATTGTATTTTCCTATATTATTTTATGGTATTAGCTAGATATTTAGAAGTATATAGGTATTGGTTTCTATAATTCATACATGAACTACTTCTACCTAAAGTTCTTGCTTCTAAATGTTGATAGGTAGGTCAAAATGACTTACTATTGTTATGAAATTTCTACATTGTTCTTTGTCTCCTTGAATGAGCTATAGCTTCTTGAATTTTTGTTGATATTTTTTTTGTATTCTTCTTTCCATCTTCAAGTATTTTAATATGATTACTGGTTCTAGGTTTGAATTAAATAGAGTTGCCACTCTTCACTCGAAAGAGATTAAATTTATTCTAGTAGTTGTGACTTCCAAATACAAAACAAGGACTCACTTCCTTGTTTCCTTTCTATGCCATTATATTGGTGTGAGTTGATGGGTTTCAATATTACAAACTAACTAAATTTGTTTGTTGGAAATAACTTTCAAGTTTCAAAGGTATGACATATAAGAACTAAAGTTAAACTTTCCTACAAAAAATGCCATTATGTTGTCATAAATTGATGGGTTATCAACTTGTACACTGACCAATACTCTTTAAATATTACTAGGGTTCCCAAGATATAACCGGATAAACACTTCATTGATGATGAATAATTTATCCTCGATAATGACAACATTCTATTTGTGTAAGTTGATGAGATATCAACTTACCCAATAACAAACTGGCAATACTGAATTAATAGGGTCTTTAAAATATGATTAGAAATAAATCATCCTTGATAATGACACCATTCTAGTGGTGTATGTTGATAGGATATCAAATTACCCATTGATCAATTTTTTGGGTAGAACTAAGCTCAAGTTGTCAAGTTGAAATTTCCCCAACAATGATGCCATTCTATAGGCGTAGGATGATGGGGTGTAGACACTAACCAAACAAAACACACAACTAAATAACTTCTAAAATACTAGTCTTCAAAATATGAGTCAGATGAAAACTTCACTTGGAATGACTAATTCATCCCCAACAATGAAACTATTATGTTATGTCCTTAAATCACTACTCACACCTCTAAAGGGATCAATCCACTTCTAGGCCAGGGATTTTATATTCTTGAAGTTGGATGGAATAGTCTATTAATAAAAAGTTAGTAACAATAGACCAATTGCTAAGAGTGAATAATCTATCCTTCACATCAACCTCATTCAGACATAAGATGGTGTTTCTAGAGGTAATACTTAATAAGATTTCATCATAACTGAAGGTATGAAAATAGAAAAAATTATGGTATGGTCAAATGTATGTCTGGCCCAAAAATTTATCACTAGGCCAAGGCCTAACCTACTTCTATAATCTCTATTAATATGATCAAGACATCATTACAAGATGTGGGCATATAGAATATAACTCTCTTAAGGTGAAATCCTTCAAGGCTAATTGGGGATGTTTCCCTAGTTAAAATATTGATCCATGAAATGTTTACAAACTATTTCCTATTCTTAAACTATTGATGAATTATTTTGTTCATTTTAATGCCCATATAGGGTCAAACACTTCTAAGACTGGTGCCTTATAGTGGGTTACATAGTCACAACTAACTAGAATCTACATAACACATATAAATGACAAAAGAGATGTGATATTAACAATTAAACACACTTAATAATCCCTTTAAACTTCCAAAAATCCATATGTAATGTTGGAAATACCATTACAAATAACATTTGTAATACATTAAAATGTTGTGAAACTTATCAAATTAATATTATATTCAAACCAACAAATATGTTGAGAGAAAACTCTAAGCTAAGAAGAATTTGTCACACTTCATCACTTGGAAGTTTCATTGAAAACCTACAATTGGACACAAAGACATTCAATTAAAAATATCTACTACAGGATAGCTATCTCTTCATGATTTACAAAATGATTTTCTCTAAAAGTGATTGGACATGTTAGGATTGAAACCCTAGATATTTCTCAATGTTGTAGTCATGTGGAAATATATAAATGATCAATCTATGATATAACGAATGAATTGATATTTATAGAACTTAGTTTGGTCATAAAATCCTAAAAAAAATTTAACTTAGGACATGATTTCATTAATGTTGCATGTGGAGCAATTCAAAATCCTTTGAAACTACCAAAAGGGTAGCCTAGATATTGTGTAGGATTACCTGCATTTGAAATTCTAACCACCGCATTCATGGTTTCATGGTTCTCTTAATCATCGACCATTGATTTTGAATTTCAGAATGCATCCTTGGGGTACACATGATTTTTTGGGTGGGAAAGAGCCCACTAGTAGTTGTATGGTTCAAATCAAACATTAATGGTAGTTCTAGGTTTCAAGAATTAATGATAGTTTATGTAGGTTTGGGAATTCTTTGAGTGATCAAGAGGCATCCAAGAATATTTAAAAAATCGATGAGGAATAGGACATGAGAAACGAATCTATGATATTATAGGTTTAGACTAGATGTAGAGAGTGGATAGAGGAATTCCCATCCTAAAGTCCAAAGAAACTTTTCAAAAGAGGGAAAAGAGTGAATGAGACATTTGGAGGATGTACAAGATAATATCAAGGAGTGGACATCAAGAAAAGATTCCCAAGTGAAAGGAAAATTATTCAGATGTCTAAATGAATTCTACATAAGAAATAATAAGTAGTGAAAAAGCCTTAGAGAAATTTGTGAAAAAGGGGTATGAAAGTGGATGATGGAAATGGATATGGAAAAAGATACTTGAAAGGAGTTCAAATATCTAGATGTATTGAGAAATCCCACAAAAGGGAGAAAATGGAAGACTTGAAGAAATGCAAGGAAGGTTCAAAGGTAAGATGGGATGATAAATTTTTGGATGGATGTCAAGAGTCCACAAGAGACCTATGGAATTTATGGGGAAGTCTTGTAGAATTGGATGGTAGATGTGGATGAAGTAGAAGGAGGGGAATATTTGAATCCACCTAAAAATTTTGTAAAGAAGAAAAGAGGAGAGGAGAAAGAGTTTCAATAGGAAAGTAAGAGATGTTTGAATGTCTGGTGGAATATTGCAAAGGGATGAAATTAAATAAAAAAGGGAAGAATAAAGGGACATGTTAGGAGTCAAGGATTAGGGATACCAAGGAATAATTTCTATAAGGTATTCAAGTAAAGAAATGGCCAAAATTGTGACTTTGAAAGATAATTTAGTGTAAAGTCTTAGAGTGTGGGAGTTTGAGAAAAAACATGCTAGTAAGAGAAATTTTGAAACTCCAACAAAGAAAAGGAAAAAATAGTGGTCAAGGGAAAGGTATGCCAAGATAGGAAACTTTGGAACTCCATAGAAACACATGAAAATGACCAAAATTCATCTATATGTAGAACACTTTTGGATTTTACAACTTCTAACTTATAATGGGCACATGCGATATGAGGGAGAATAACACTTAGGAAACTTTGACCAAGGGGGAACCATTAGGAATTATGTTAGATCAATTATAAATGATGGGTAAAATGAGGCTTAAATGCACAAGGGATTTGGGACTCAAGTAAAAAAAAATCATTTTTAGATTGAGTCCCAATATATTCAATAGAAGAAACTACCAAATGGAAACCCAAAATTATGGGAAAATACCACCCACAAATGTGGTACCCAAATTGGGTCACAAAATCTAGTGTAGCACATCTTGGAGAATCAAATCCACAAAAAATAATATCTCTTACACTTGACATATGTCATCATAAATCATAACTCATTCCATAAATATGACACTCCATTTTTGGCTCCACAATCTCTTCAAATCATGCTCATGACATGTTTTATAAAGCTAGTGAAGATTTCAATGTAACTCCCTCTTACAAGCTCTTACATGTCACAATAATGTCATAAGATCCCATAAAAGTAGGTTGTCCCTTATTTTCTAAAGATAGGTAATTTAAATAACCTCTTACAACATCATACAAAGTATCAACACATGGAAAATATTCCCACCTCAAAATCCCACACCTCATTTTCAAGGTGAGGCAATATTAAATAGAATAAAATGTAAGAAAATAATAATTAAATTAAGTTAAATTCTAGGAACTTGATAATTTTGAGACACCTTAGTTTCCAATAATAAGAAAGACATAAATTGGCATTCCCATTTCACATGGCATAGTAATCAAAGATTAAATAACTCATAAATGAATAAATATACCATGTTTAATGACCTTAAATGAGTATTGGTAGGTTTGTAACCAAATATTTAATTAGCCATCAAATATGAGTTAAACTTAGATTTGTTCTATCATTTTCATATGTGCATTCTTAATTTATTTTTGATTTAATCTATCTGAGAAAATGGTGAAGCCATGCATAAATTATCACATGAATAATTCCCATGCAATAATAGTTATAAATTATTTATGACTTAGTATTTTGGGCGGAGCAAGAGATTTTGAAATTAGTGGCAATGACATTATTTTTGTATAAGTGTTATCTCATTGTTTTTTATTAGGGGTAAAACAGGTATTGATGGGGCCCTAAAACCCAGTACAAACAAGTTTTACAAGGACCTGAAACCCAAACAAAGAGAGAGTTGCATAAAGAAAAAGACGCATACCAACAACAACCTAAACAACAACAACCATAAAGAGAATGACAACACTAAAGGATCTGCATTAATCAGGATAAGAACAAGCCTAAAACCAAATTACAAACAAGTTTTGACAGGGACCTAAAACCCTTAGATAAACTTGAACATCACCTGAATCAACCAGGTGTCAACAAACCAACCTCTCAAATCATTCAAATTTGAGCCCAAAAAAATAGAGAGCGCAGTGGTGTAAACCACCAACAAGACCCTGTTACCAAGCAAAACCAATAAGCCCAAACACCCCACCTCAATAGGGGCTTTGTGATCCACAACAAAAAATTGCAAGAAATCAACTTCCCTGCAACACAATCTCACCTAGTAATAAGAAATCAACTCCATCTCCCCCTCTAAAGGAGCGATCTCTCCTCTATTGGAGAGGATGATACAATCAACTAAACCACCACAACCAGAAATCACCAGCACCCTCAACCTCCACCTCCATAAGAGAACCACCCACCTCAATAAGAACAACAACTGAGGGAGGTCCACCTCCATAGGACCTGAGGAGAAAGCCAACACAATAGCCAAGCAAGCGACCATAGCATCCTTCAGTAAACTCTGCATCGGGAACAAACTGTGGACCAAGAAAAGAGTCTCAAATAATAGCCATAGGTTCACCTTAACATCTTTCAAATTAGAACTCATTTGGGTTTCCAAAGAAATCCTGAAAAGTAACCCAGCTAAAAGCCAATAAACAATAGCATGAAGCAAGGAAATTGACACCATATGGGGTCTATAATTAAAAATTGAGAACCACCCAGCTAAGAGAACAAGGCCACAACTGATCTGAATAGAGTCCAAAATAGCAGGAGCCTTCAACCAATAAATTAATAGTAGAAAAGAACCCAGAGCACGCATCGCAGCCAAGTAAAACTTCACCGACAACCTCAAACCCAAATCATCCAGCTCCATCAATACCTCTATAAGAATGTGAGCAGAGAACCATTTTGAATAATGCATAACAAAAGCAACCCTAACCAAAGAAAACAACTGGAGTAACAGAATAAGATTGACACTCAGCCCAGCCAAAAGCACCCCATCAAAAACAAGGGATATAAACATGACCATCGGCTCCATTAGAATCTTAAGAGCACCCACAAAATGATGGAGCAGAGACCAAAAATAATACCAACCAGGCATAAGCCCGTCCCAAGAAATGAGACAAATCCCTAGGAGAGTAGAAAAAAACTCAAAGAACAAGCCCCCAAGACACAACAACTACCAAAGTAGACCAAGAAAAGTAGCATTAGCCTCCAAAGAGAAACACCCATTACATGAAACCAAGCATCTAGAATTCCACAACCACACTGAACCAAGATCATGAACTAAGATCCGACAGCTATCACAATAGCCGCAAAGGGAAAAAAGCACATAGAATACCCACAGAAGGAAAAAGATGGGAATAGAAAACCCATCAATCCATCAAAGAACCCACGACAATCCAAGCAAAGTATGTTTGGCAAAAAACAACAAACGCCCCATATAGCCAGGAAAATGCATAAATACCTAATTGCCCCTCACGGTCACAAAGACACCACCAAACAGAGGGCAAGACAAACACCAAGGAAAAATCTGGATACAACACCTCAGTAACAAATGAGCACAAGAGGGTCTCCACCACAACCACGGGCACCACAGAACAACCAAATCCATTCGAAAACAGATCCCGCAAGAGCAAGACAATAAGAAAAACCACCGAAGAATTCGCCTCCCTCAGATGATCATCCACATCTGGACCATCCTCATCACCATCGTCAACCTTTGAGGATTTTGAAATTCCACGAATGCTCTTCTTCCCACCCGAACCACTCATCGCTATTCTTATAAGTGTTATCTCATTGTTACTAAATAATGATCCTTAAATTTAGTTACCATATTATTTTTGATAAGGAAAATCAGGTTTTGAAGGGATCTCGAAACCCTTTACATTGAGAGAAGGTTGCCAAAGATTAAGCAACTAACACCAATAGCCCCAAAAAAAATAAAAAAGTTGTTATAAGATAAACCTAGACAAGCCAACAACTAAACCAATAGATAAACATCACCACATAAGTCAACCAAAGAAAAACTAAAGCACATTATCTAAAACCTTGGCCACCTCCAAATTACTAGAGATAACATTATCATGCATCTCTACCACGTCTTCAAGCTCTTGGAAAGAAATAGCAGCCCTCTTTTTGGTCCTGCTTCTAGTTTGCAAACATAGACCCTCATCCAAACTCTTCTCCATATGATTCTTACAATCAACATCAGCAATCGCCTCCTCATTCTCGCCGAGATCCAACTGTTTACCAGTCCACCTAAGGGATTTTTCATTTAGTAGAGTCAGTCCTTACACACTTGAATTAAAAGACTAGTTACTAATTTGCACCATAGACTAAAAATTAATACAAATCTTAAGTATTGAATTTGTTCCCCAATGATACAAGTTGCTCCTCATGAACCCTACGAACATTATCCTCTAAGGACACTAGCCTCTCCTCATGGTCCCTACCCATTTTCTCAGCATCCACCACCACCTTGTCAAGAACAACATTCAGTATTTTAAACTTGCTTTTCACCATCCATTCCTTTTGTTACAATTAACCAGAGCCACACATACACTCTTCCATTCATTAAACTTAACATTAAGATCCTTGACCTCCCGAAAAAATCCATTTAAATAGCAAAAGGAGATTTTTCCTCCCATCCTCTGCCATTCTACAAAAGACATCCAGGTCAATTTCATCCCAGTTCAAAGGCTTGGTAGAATGGGTAGCGACATTCTTAGGTTGACACTTCGGATCCACACCTTCACCATTCAAAGCATCCTCAAAAGGAGAATCCTCCAAATCGACTACTTCAACCTCCACCCGCTTCTTACTAGAGTTCACCACTGAGTTCGCCAATAGCTCTAAAAGCCCTTTCTTATCCTCAACCTACTTGAAACCCTTATAGTCAGGAGTCACCAACCTAGTTTGCATGGGTGAAACATCCCCAGTACTCTTAAAACCATCATCCTCAAGACCTTTTTCTTCCACACGATGCCCCTTATTAGCCTTAAAGTTCCCCTGTTTCCCCTTAACAGTATGAACAAGGGACCTCCAAAACCTTTCACCCCTTCCTCAACCAGGTTTATTCCTTTCCCACATTCCCGCTTCTCATCCCTCTGACCACCTTTCTTCCCCTTAGACCCCTTCTTTGCACTAGAAGACAACATCCTTCATTTTAGTATCAATCTCATAGCCTTTCGACCAAGAGTTAGAAACCTTCGGATCAAGGTCCTGTGCAGTCTTACCATCTTTATCTAATGACTCCAACTCTTTGGATCCATCCTCCTCATAATCTCCATCCCATTCCTCTATTGATTCCCCCGTGTCATAACCAAGCGCAAGCCCCTTACCTTTCCATCCACTAAAAATCTTAGGGATTTTAGGAATAAACTTCATTTTGATATAGTCAATGTTAAGAAGCATGAGACCCTCATGGAGAATAGATTTACTAGGATTTTTTCTATGATCTTCTATGCTAGTTTCCATGGAGAGGAGAAAATAGTAGGGAAAGGACACCAAACTATTGTGTCTAAAATGACCCAACAACATAAAATGGTATCCATA
>VDFB02048722.1:0-14840 GCA_007258455.2 Sequoia sempervirens
AGTGTCTACACATACAAATATACACACAAAATATATATATATATATATACTAATAAAGATTATTTTTCAAAATGTTGTTGCCACCATTACTTTTCTTCGTCCAATCTCTCTATTTTCAATTCTTACATAATTACCAAAAAATACTTTCTTTCTTCAATTAAAAACTTCCTTTACAATTACAGTAAAAAATGTGTTGACTTAAAATTATTATAGACTATTCTAAATTAATAATGAGTTAAGCTTATAAAAGAATAGAAATATTTTGAACAATTGGATAAAATTAAATGTGGAGTTGCAATATTAGATATATATTTACTAAATAATTTAAAACTAATTGTTAAATTGAAAGATAAAAAATCAGACTTATAATTTCAACATTGCTTTAAAGATATCTTCATAAGTCAAATATATTTTTTCAATATAACTAAAATCTTCTAAACTAAATTACTAGCCAACTCAGAAAGTGTGTACTTAAAAAGTTAAATTAAAAAATATTTAATGAGAAAGAAAAATGCATATGTTGTTTCATAATGCGAAACACCACCACAAAATTAGACTGAGGAAATATCATATATGTTCATTTATATAGAACAATACGAGTAATTTTGTATCTCATCTTCCGTAGAAAGAAAAGGACCTAAAGCAGAGTATAGCTCTATTATGTTGACACTAAAATATAACCATATGCTAGACTTTCATATTCTATATCACAGATTCACAAATCAAATATAATATCTACTTACACGCCCAATTTTTGAGAAAGAACCACAGCTACAGCTACGAGTTAACCTCAGTTAAGCCGAAGACAGTAAGCCCCGGTTTGAAGACGTTTGTTGCAACAGAGTTCAATACAGCTTTTAGAACGCCTTCTTCGTGCTTTCCCATATACGCTGTGGATACTTCCAATGCCTTCTGAAAAAGAACCTTGTCTGTTTCATCTTCGTTCTTGGCGTAAACAGGAGACCTTGCAAACAACTCAAAGCATATACAATTCCCTGGAACAACCTCTTGGCAGCCATCGAAGACTTCCCTCAAAGAAGGCAAAGTTGTCCTGGCATAAGGATAAATGCGCTGTAACGCAAAAATATTGTAATAGAGTGGGAAAAAGGATGCTCTTATCATCTGCTTTTCTTCAGTGGTCAAGGCAGCTATGGTGTTCTCCACTCGCATAGCAATTCTGCACAAATCAAGATCAGATAGTGTGGAGTCGATGGGGTAAACAAGCTTAGCAATTTCCTGCAACGGTGATCCTTCGGCTGTTACGAAGGATCTTTCTAACATACACCGCTTACAATCACACTTAAATTCCCTGAATCCCGATTCTCTTGCGAACAACGGCAAAAGACTGTCAAAGTAAGGGATTGTTATTTCTTCTCCAGCTGCAATTTTTCTTGCAGCTATGATAAACATGGCTTCTCCCACAACAATGCAGTTGGCATTGGGACAACAGGAATGATTGATGAAAGAGGGAAGTACCCACAAACCATATTGCTCATTGTGTCTTGACATGTCATCATTTGATCCAATAGTTTGCAGTTGACACCCCACATTTCACATTAGCTTTGCACGTTTATGCAGGTCAAACAGCCAACCTTGATTGCAAACATCGTAGTTATTCCAGCTGGCATTATTTATCCGGAACAGATCCATGGGCGGTACCTCCATTTTATCTGAATCAGCAAGGTACTCTAGCTGCTGCAATATCCTCGGAGATGACATTGCAGAGGTAATGATTTTAGCCTCGAGATCCCCTTTAAGATGAACAAGTTTTGTCTTCGATTCTATCATAGAAGGTATGACTTTTTCAGGGCTTCCATTCAATCTTGTTGTCTCGGTGCTGCTGAATGCAATGGCGTTGTCCACGAGCAGAAAATCTCCAAAATCTACATTGTCAGTGGCAAACAATCCTCTGCCGCGCCCAACTGATCTTTTAATCAGCACCGGGCCAATATAATTGCTGAACTCCGACACATTACAACCGTTTATGAAATAGGGAGAGAGATCGAACTTACCTTGCTGGTTCTGAGAGCTGAGTTCCATAGATTTTTCATACTGCAACTGGACCTCTTTGGCAGTTGGGGACAGCTCCAGAGCTCTATCAAAGTATTGGCAAGCTAGCTTGTATTCATTAAGATAATGGAAAGCACGGCCTTTGCGAAACAAGGATTTGAGGTGGTGGTGATCAAGGGCTAACGCCTTGTCACAGTCTTGTAGAGCATTCCCATAATCCTTCAACCTCAACTTTGCCTCTGCCCTATTAGAATAAGAATACAGAAGAGCCTCCTTCACTTTTTCCTGGATATTGGAAGCACCTGGTACTTGGGGCTCAATTTTGTGGCGCGAGAGGGCCAAGTCTATACATCTGGAATAATAGTATATTGCCTTGTTCCAATCCTTATCCCGGAAGTATTTGTTGCCTTCACTGCGCCATTCAAGCAAATCCTTACCCGAAAAAGTTTCAGCATATGCTGGGAAGGAAGCCAAAATCTCGACGTTTTGAGGATTATCAACGCGCAGCATGAGCGCACCATCTTGGGAGCCTTCCTTGAAGTAGGGCTGTTTGACCGCAACCTTGGAGCCTTTGGGATAAAGCTTGCGCGCACCTTTCGTGTCTATCCCGGAAACGGATGTATTGTATATTGCAAGTCGAACAGCATCTCCATACTGGTCTTCTAAGATGGTCGTAATGCACACCATCATGTACGCATCAGCACACAGCGTTCCGAACAGAACACGGCCTTGATGGTGCTTATCAATTTCAAGCTCCCTTGCTCGAATTGGCCGCAGCCCTTTCAATGGGACTGTAGGCCGCCAATGCTCTGACTGATTCTGCATCGCGCACTGAGCTACGTAAGCTTGCATTGATTTTGATTCTACCTCGGGCAAACCCTTGTAATTTCTATCAAGTGCCTCTATCAGGGCTTTTTAATCAAACTTATGCGAAGCCTCATACTCCTTGCACTTTCCAACGAATTGTTCTAAAAGGCTGGCCATATCTACCAGGTTTTCTCGGCCGGGCTTAAACGTCACACACTAAGCGCTGACAGCGCTTAGGTGGCAGTCATGTGGGCCCCACTTAATTCGCATCTTTGACTTTACCGTAACTTTTGTATTGTTTCCGTTCGCATTCGCCATTCTCTTTCGGTTAGGCGGGATTTTATTTACCATTTCCATCATTAATGAATTATTTTCATCCGGCATGAGCATATTTTTTAAAGTAAGTTTTATGGAAATTTTAATGAATTGCAATTTTAATTTTAAAAAATATTTGTTATTTAACTATTTTTTAAAGTAAGTGTTATGAAAAAGAAAATAAAAATGTAAAATGTGAAAGCAATATATACCAATAATTTTTGAATATTTTTGAATTATTTTTAATATTATTTTATATATAATATTATTTTATTATTATTTTAAAATTTTAAAACATATTTGTTATCTAAGAAATGATCTTTATATTTATGTATTTTTTAATTTGAAATAATTTACTTTAATCAAAATTTAAATTTCGTGTTTCTTTTTTAAAATAAGTTTTATGAAATAGAAAATAAAATATTATGGATTTTTTAATCAATTATTGATTAGTTCTAACTATTCTTAAATGTTATTTAATTTAATTATCATTTTTTGTTTTCTAAATATTATAAATAGTGATAGATATAATTTTATGATACTTGCATTCTTATGGAAAGACAACTTAATTATATACTTTTAAAATACTCTTTTGAAGTGATATTATACAATTTTTTAGGAACAATGAAAAAATATACTAATAATTCTAGAATATTGACAAATCAACTATTGACAATTGTCATAACATTCCTACATCATCAAATTTTGAGCTAAGTACTATATTTAAATTACTTCAAAATTTATATTTGACTTAATATTTATTTTAGCTAACAATCAAAACTCTAGTATTTAAATTAATTAATACTTAATTAAAAATATTTATTTAATTAACCTAAATACTTTAAACATGAAGATTTGTTAATATTTTTTTTCATGTGTTCCTAAAAGACTGTGTAATATCATTTGAAAACAATAATTTAGAAATATATTAATTAAATTATCTTTCCATAATCATATAGTATCATATTTATTGAAGAATCGTGAGACAAAAAGATATTTATCATTATTTCTAATATTTAAAAAATAAAAAATATAATTAAATTGTATAATTACAATAATTAAAATTAACCAATAATTGATTGAAAATCCCCATTATTTTATTTTTCTATTTAATAAACTACTTGTAAAAAGACACAAAGGAGCCTCAATCTTCGATAAAAATAAATTATTTATTTTATTATTGAGTATAAGGGGGTCACAGGAAGTACAAAAAGCTCTAGAGAGCGAACAGTTCAACTCAAGAGAGGCCGAGCCTCAGATCAGGAGCAGAGAACCGAACAAAACTGATACAAAATTAGGATGTCATCCAGTTTAACAAAAAAGCACAATCGTTACAAAATTACATAACCGTTGCAAAAAGTGCCAAATAGAGCACCAGTGACCAAAAGGCTAATAAAGGATGTCATCCAGTTTATCAACCCAGGCAGTCCACCCTTTAGCACCTTCCATCCAGACAATGCATTTCATCTCCTAAATCTGCGCAAGCATAAGAGTCTGGTCCTTGCTGGAGCTCCTGTTGTTCTTCACCTCTTGGGAGAGAATCTTGCAAGTATTTTCGAACAGCTGCAGATTATTTAGCGTGTCCCTCCAAGCGTAGCCTCCCTTCATCTCATAGAGGAAGAAAGTGGCATACCCATCCTTCAGGAATCTTTTGAGTTTCTTCCTTTCTATTATCATGGTAGTTCGTACCTGCAAAAATATTTTAAAGAAAGTGAGTTTTTGAAAAGACTTAGTAAGATCACGGGGGTTATTATGATATCTTTCTTCATTTCTGCACTTCCAGATTTGCCATATAACGTTAGAGGAGAGAATCTTCCAAAAAATATTAGAGTCTTGTTTCAGACCATCAATATGACCAGTAACAATATCAAGAATATTAAATAACATAGGATAGGTAATACCAAACATAAACCAGATTTCCTTCGCAAAGATACAGTCAAGCAGAATGTGTCTAGCCGTTTCGGGGAGCCTACAGAAATTACAGTAATCAGTCTCGGCATTATCCTTTCTGATAGGGAGTCTATCAAGAAGCAGGAGCTAGTTGAAACACTTAAGCTTCAGCTCGGTGGGACCTTTCCATAGAATATCAAAGTACTTCTTCCAAGCGTGGGCATCCAGCGTGGAATACCAGACAGAGTTAACATGATCAATGATGGTTTCCGAATGACCAATAACATTGTATATGTTCTTGGCTTTGATTTTGGATAACATAGTACCATCAGTCCACTTACAGTCAAGGAACCTATGAGAATCCACGTGACTTGAGGAAGGGAGGTCCTTAGAGGCCTTGACAATCATATTATACGTTTTCTTTTGGGAAATGGGGAGGTCAAATTTGATTCTGAGGTCCTCCCAACTGATTAAGACGTCATGCTCAAAGAGGTCGGCGAATTGGGAAATGCCTTTATTCAACCAGTGTCTAGCAGAGCAACCTTGGGAGAGGGCAAGGGGCTTGCCTGAGGAACATAAGTTCCACCAAATGGACCTTTCACCAAAGAGATGGCAGTCATCATGGAAAGCCTTGTTAGAGACATACTTTTTAACTTGTTCCCAAGCTTTCCAAATGGATCTAAAGACCGTAGAGCCTTGAACGAGAACAGGAAAGTTACCAATGACAAGGTCAATGAACGAGAGATTCTTCCAAGACTTCGCATTCTTGGGGAAGCCCCTTTCAATGTTGCTCCTAATAAGAACCTTCCACGGATCATTGCCATCAAGGGAATGAAAGATCCACTTGGCGGCAAGGGCAATCCCTTGGAGCTTGAGATCCTTCAAACCAAGACCCCCAAGGAGCTTATTGACATGGCACCACTCCCACTTGACAGCATTTTTTTTTTTTACCTTTACCATCAGACCAGAGAAAGCTCCTGACAGCCTTTTGAATTTCTAAGATTTGATAATTGTTGAACATCCAAGCTGAGGAATAAAAAACCATGAATATAAAACACTTCCTAAATAACATTTAAAACAAAAATCAAAATAATAAAAAATGTTAAAATAATTATATTTAAAATAATATTAAAAACAATTAAAAAATTTGCTATTTTTTTAATTTTTCAAGGAGAAGGGTTTGTGCTATATTTGGTTTGGTTATGTAAGTTTGCATTATAAATTATATTAATAATGAACAAATGTTTTAAGTTTCAATAATTCTTTTCTACAATTAATTTGAACTAATTAGTTTATACAATGGATTTAAGATATATCTTGGATTTTGAAGCTTTTGTAATATATTGTAATCTCTTGATAAATTTATTATGGTAGTTATAACAACTTTAAAAACTTATTTATAATTTTCTATTAATTGTGTTGTTGACAATTTTATACATACACTCTTAATACAATATATAAAAAAATATATTAATTTAATTATGTTGAGTAACATTTTTTTTTTTTAGACTGCGAAGCTCTTTGGTACCATGGGGGTGTGGGAAACTAGACCTCATGACCAACCTCCTGCAAGAGGAAAGATTTAGCCAACTGAGCTAGGGCCCCCACCTCAACATTCTTAATTTACATGAACTAGGTCAATTTTGTGGTTGGAGATCTAATCTCTAAAATTTAAAATAATTAAAATTAAAATTTTACCTTTGTCAACCTTTACACTACTTATTTTGAGCTAACCTAAGACAAATTTATGTTTATTTATGCATTTAGTTGTTTTCATTACGATCTCTCAATGATAGAGATCATTAATATATCTTAGGGAATTCTTATTGAGCACAAATGGTGTCTTATAATTTGGAGAATGAAAAAGATCTAACAACATTTACATATATCATTTTAGGAATACTAAATATTTTTTCATATTTTTCTTGATTCTTTCACTTAGAGATGAAAGCTAGTTTATTAGGGGTTGGAATGGGGAGAAATTAACTCCTATGATTCAAAAATTCAAAGGTTTTTATAAATATCATTTGTCCTTATGCACATTTAGATAGTAAAAGTTGAGACAAAATGAATTCCAATCTATTGCATATTCTTCTAGAATAGATATGTGAATCTTAAATTAGGTTTGCACACAAGTTGATACATTCCACTTATGAAATTTTAAGCTAGAATTACCATATTTAATTTTTTATAATATTTATATTTGATTTAATATTTGTTTTTGGGTAACAACCCCAACTCTATTATCTAAATTAAATAATACTTAATTAAAATATTTATTTAATTAAACCTAAATAAATATAAAAATTATTAGTATATTTTTCATTATTCTAAAGATTGTATAATATCACTTCAAAATAGTATTTTAAAAGTATATAATTAAGTTGTCTTTCCATAAAATTGTAGTATCATGCTTATTGAAAAATGGTGAGTAAAATTATGTCTATCACTATTTATAATATTTAGAAAATAAAAAATGATAATTAAATTAAATAATATTTAAGAATAGTTAAGATAGATCAATAATTGATTAAAAATCCACAATGTTTCATTTTTCTATTTCATAAAACTTATTTTAAAAAACATAAAATTTAAATTATGATTAAAGTAAATTATTTTGAATTAAAAATACATCATTTCTTAGATAACATATATTTTTTAAAATTTTAAAATAATAAAATATATTAGATATATAAAATAATATTCAAAATAATTCAAAATATTCAAAATTTATTGATATATATATTTTTTGGGGTGCAAGCCCATCTCGGTTTGCCCTTGATTGAATGGATCGAGGTGAGACGTCGGGGGTTTCCCCAACATTGGATTTCAGATCTGCGGTTGGAGCCAAGTCTCCAACCCATGCAATGAAGATTTTTTATAATACCCTATTTTCATCAGAAACAAGGAATGATGGTGCGGGCTCTTTTGGAGGCTCTCGGATTTTGAAAATCAATGGTTGTCTAGAACGATGTAAGGAGAGGCCAAAATTGGTGATTCCAATGGAAATGATTGCTGAAGACATAGAATATTATTCAAAACATTCATTATATTGTAATTTTATGGGGATGCGGGTGTCATTACAATTTTTGGAAAATTGGGCCCAACAGACTTGGATGCCGGAGGGTGAGATGGAAATTATGCTTTTGGCGAATAACTATTTCATGGTAACCTTTAATTGTTTGGCGGACCGTAATAAGGTCTTTGAGGGGGGGCCCTATTTTCAAAACCAAGTTGGTCTATTTATTAAGCCTTGGCATGCGGGTTTCAACCCTACTAAGGAGCTTCTTAATCGGGTCCCTGTGTGGGTTCGGCTTCCTCAGTTTCTGGTGGAGTGTTGGCGAGATGATGTTCTGCACTTGCTGGCTACGATGCTCAGAAAACTGGTTGGATCCTCGCAGAAAACTCAGGTTAAAAAGGTGATGACCTTTGCTCGTATTTGTGTAGAAATCGATCTAAGTAAGCCATTGCCAGATTCTTTGGAGATGTGTGCAGGTCCTTATTCTTGGGTGCAACAATTGGATTATGAAACCCTCCCATTTAGATGTCGTTTATGTCATGAATATGGTCACTTGCAGAGAAGATGCCCAAGGGCTAAGCCGGTGGATTCTCTACCTTCTCAACCTCCTCGCAACCCACCTAGGGTGGATAAGGGGAAGGATCCTATTCCTGGTGACGGGATTGGTGCAGATGGCTTCATCCCTATCAAGGCCTGTAACAGGAACCGGGGGCAGAAGAGGACCTTGATGGAGAGACAAGATGATGATATTTTTAACAAGTTTGATATTTTGGATAATCTTGGTCAGCAAGAAGTGAATCTGGGTTTGGTGAATTTGGATCAGGGTGCTTTGGGTATAGGGAAAGAGGGTCTCCTTTTTGAGGATACTCAGGAGATGTAGGTTACTGGTGCGCTACAAATGGAGGTCCAAGTGGAGCAGACTCTTGTTCTTGGTAAGATAAAGGATGGGGGTGCAGAATCTTCTCTGGTTGTGACTACAAGTTCTATTGTGGTCAAGAATAACAGGTCTTCTTCTTCTCAATTGGGTCTTCATCAAAAGGAGCCTAAAAAAGTTGTGGGTGAGAAGTCTTTGAAGCTCGGTAGGAAAAAGGATTTAGAAAAGATTAAATTAATAGGGGAAACTTTGGTGGAGTCAGGGTCTGTTAAGACCCTGGACTCTCATTTTTCAAGCCCCCTAAAATGATTGTTCTCTCTTGGAATGTAAGGGGCTTGAATAGTGGCCCTAGACAAAAAGTTGTTCATGAGTTGATTACAAGAAATTCTCTTGATGTTCTCTTCCTGTATGAGACTAAGTTATCAGTTGAGTGTATATTTGGTTTAATGCCTAAGTTGTGGAGGAGTGGTGAGTGTCAATGCATTGGTGCTCAGGGGTCTGTTGGGGGTGTGGCTTGTTTATGGAACCCTCAGATGATTCAGCCTCTATAATGGATGTCCTTTAAGAGCTCTATTTCATTGGTTGCTTCTAGCTTTGAGACTGGGGAATCTATTCTCTTCTCTAATATCTATGCTCCTATTGAGATTCAGGGGAAACAACTTTTGTGGTCCCATATTCGGTTTGTTCATAGCATGATTCCTTACCATCCATGGATCATGGTTGGGGATTTCAATGCTATTTTTGAGCTGGCCGAGAAGCGAGGTGGAATTGCGAGGTTGGAGCTCTCTGCGCTGCTACTTCGTGACAACATCTCTACCTTGAACCTTGTTGATATCAAGCCCACCAATGGTCAGTTTACTTGGAATAATCGGAGGGTGGGAGATAATTGCATTGTCGAACGTCTTGATCGTTTTCTAGTTTTGTGTTTCTGGGTTGGCGGGTTGTGGTCTTCTAGTTCTAAAATTTTAGATTGGTGGGGCTCTGATCATTGGCCTATCAAGTTGGCTATTTCTTCTGCTCATGTGCCTTGATCTCCCTCTTTCAAGTTCCAGCTCATGTGGCTGGGAGATCCATCTCTCCATGATCACGTTGCTAAATGATGGAGATGTGGTAGACCTGCTTTCGGCATGACAATGTATACCTTTGCTAAGCTTCTTCAATCTATCAAATATCAGCTTAAACGCTGGAACTGACAGTGTTTTGGTAATATTTTCCTTGCTAAGGCTGCTGCTCAAACTGAGTTGAATGGTATTACAAGGGTGATCAGGGAGGATGGGGTGACTGAAAATCTGCTTCAGGAAGAGGCCAGAGCTTTGAAAGCTTTGGAGGAATGTCAACTGTGGGAGGAAATCTTTTGGAAACAGAAGGCCTGGGTTGAATGGCTTTAGGAAGGCGATAGAAATACTACTTTTTTCTTCAACTCAGTGAAAGCCAGAAGACAAGGCAATTCTATTTCGGTTCTAGTGAATGATAGGGGGGAGCACCTGTCCTCTTTTAATGATATCGAGGGGGAAGTTGTGCAGTATTTTGGTTCTTTATTCAGAGAGGAGTTGCAGGGGGGTTCTGAGGAGGAGGCTCAGGTCCTTTCTTGTATTCCCTCTTTGGTATATAGGGAGATGAAAGAGCACCTCATGAGTGGTATTTCTCTTGAAGAGTTTGAGGGGATTGTATTTCAAATGAAGAAAGGAAAAGCTCTTGGTCCTGATGGTTTCTCGATTGAGTTCTTTCAGGAATTTTGGGATATTATTAAGCTAGACTTATTGGCGGTTGTTCAAGAATCTAAAAGGAATAAGTAGATGTTAAGGGCTTTGAATTCTACCTTTCTCACTCTCATCCCCAAGTGTGATGGGGCAAATAGGTTAAGTCAATTTCATCCTATCTCTCTCTGCAATGTGGTTTATAAAATTATATCTAAATTGATTGCTGATAGATTGAAAAAGTGGCTGACAGTTCTAATCTCTGAGGAGCAGAGTGGATTTGTGGCGGGTCATCAAATTCTGGATGGGGTTGTTATAGCTACGGAAACCATTCATTCCATGGATAGTTCCAAGGATAAGGTGATGTTCATTAAGTTGGATATGGCTAAAGCATATGACAGAGTTCAGTGGTCCTTCCTGCGGAAGGTTCTTGGGGCTTTTGGCTTCGAGGAAGAGTGGATTCAATGGGTAATGATTTGTGTCACTTCAGTTTCCTTTTCTGTGCTCATTAATGGTGAGCATTCAGAGCTTTTTGGGGCTTCTCGGGGCTTGCGCTAGGGCGACCCCCTCTCTCCTTACTTGTTTCTTCTTCTTGTCAAAGGCTTGGGATGATTGATGAGAAGGAATGTGGAGCTGGGTCTCATTCAGGGGTGGAATTGGGGAGGTGGATTTCCCCCGCAGTCACATTTGCAGTTTGTTGATGACACTGCTTTGATGGGAATGGCTACTACTAGGGAAGTTGTTACTTTGCGCAGAGTGTTGGATGTGTACCTTGTTGCTTCTAGGTAGTTGATTAATGAAGACAAGTCATCATCTTCTTCTTCAATACCCCTGATCCCATTCAGAGGAGGATTGCTCAGATTTTGAGATTTCAGATAGGGGTTCTCCCTTTGACTTACTTGGGAATTCCTATTTCGGCTAGGAGGTTACCCAAGGACTCTTGGCAGCTCATCTTGGACAAGTTTCATGTGAAAGTTAACCATTGGACCCACAGATGGTTGTCTTTTGTGGGTCGTGTTTAGTTGCTCAAGTCGGTGGTGCAAGCCCTCCCCATTTACAGGTGCATGGTTCAGGTGGCTCCGTTGGGTTTTGTTAAAGAATTTGATTCTTTAGCAAGACAATTTTTATGGGCTGGTAGTTTACTGTCTTCTAAATGGAGCCTTGTCAGATGGGATATTGTCTATAGCCCGAAGCAATTTGGTGGTCTTGGGTTGAGACAGTCGTCTTTGTCTGGGGAGGCGTTGGCAGTAAAATTGTATTGGGGATGGTGTGTGGAGCAGGATCAAATTTGGGCCAGAATTTTATCTCAAAAGTATCTCCCAGGGATCCCACAGGTGGATGTTCCTAGATATCCCCTAGAGGGGAGAGGTTCGGTGATCTGGAGTACACTCAAGAGAGGGGTTGCGCTTATCAAGGAGGGTTTATTTTGGATCTGCAAAAAGGGGACGAAGGCTCATTTCTGGTCTGACTCCTGGGATGGCTTTCCTCCTATTGTCACTCAGTTTCCTAATCTATTGAATTTTTGCTAGAGGTTCCTCAAGGCGGGTTGGTCTAGGGTGAGTGACTTTAAGGATATCTCTTCTCATGAGTAGCTGACGGTGGCAAGATGGAAGAATCCGGGTGAGTGGCCTATTGTGGGTATGGATGAGGAATGTGTTAAGCTTCATAGTATCTTGTCTAGTAGACGTTGTAGCTCCCTTCAGGATGGAGATATACTTTCTTGGGCTCCTAATCCTAAGGGTGTCTACACCACTGCTTCTGGGTATCAGGTGTTGTTATCTCATGGGCTTGGAGGGGTGGAGGTTCATTGGTGGAAGAAAGTGTGGAACAAGCTCTCTTGGCCGAAGTGCAATTGCTTTATTTGGACTTTGGCTTGGAATAGGTGCTTGACTTGGGATAATATTCAGAAGTGGGGGTTCCAGGGCCCTTCTTTATGTGTCTTGTGTGGGGCTGCTGAGGAAGATTCGACTCATTTATTTTTCAGGTGCCCCTTTGCTTTGCGGCTTTGGCATTCTTGGTGGGAAGTTTGGCAAAGTCCTTGGGTTCATGCTTCCTCCCTTGTGGATTTTTGGAGTAGTTTAGGTAGGCCCCCTTCTATGGTCTCCTTCCTACAGGATGTGTGGTATGTTGGACCTACTTTCATTCTCTGGCAGGTTTGGTTGGAACGAAATCGCAGAATATTTCGTGGGGAAATGATGTTGTTTCAGCAGGTTTGGCACAAAATTGTAGGCATGATTCATGAGACGGTGGAGGCTAAGTGTGAGGTAAAGTTTCCTTTGGGGAAAGGGGATTCAAAGGTGGTTGATAGACTGGGAATTAAGGGGTTGTCTTTGGCTTCTATGTGTGTCAGGAGAGGAAGGCGGGTGATTCAGAAGGTTCAACGGGTGGGTAGATGGCTGCCCCCTCAGGTTGGCTTTTTGAAGCTCAATATTGATGGGTCATCAAGGGGCAACCTTGGGCCTGCTGGAATTGGGGGGATTGGAAGGGATTTTTTAGGATCAGTGGTTTTCTTCTTTTCTATTCATAAAGGGTTGCAGACTATCAACCTTATGGAAGGTTTGGCAATCATTTATGCTCTTGAGCAGGCTTATGCTTTGGGGTGGCGCAAGGCTGTTTGTGAATCTGATTCACAGGTCTTGATTAATTTGCTTAATAAATGAAAGGTGTCTGATGTTTGTTGGCAGTTGGCTATGTTGGTTCAACAAATTTTGCAGGTTAGCTCTTTAATGGAGATGGTTTCTTTTGTCCACATTCCACGGGAGTGGAATAGGGCTGCAGATTGTTTGGCTAAATGGGCTTCTGAGCGTGTTGATGGCTGGCAGATGCTTGGGAACAGTTATCCCACGAGTCTCGTCAAGACTTGATGAAGATTCTGGCTGAAGAGGGGGATGGTAATGGTGACAGATGATGTGGTTTCTTGCTTTGGTTGGATGCTGGTTGTGGATTCCTGGGGCTTTGGCCCTTTATTTTATGTAATGCTCTGGTTTGAGTTTCAATAAAGTTTTTACCCCTTTTGTTTTAAAAAATTCTTTAGAATTATGATTAGGTTTAGGGTTAGGGTGAAGGTTAAACTTAAGATTACAAATGGATAAGAAGTAGAGTTAAAATTATACACATCCATAAAAAACTAATAAACAAAAAATTGTAATTAAAAAATAAAGGAAGAAAATAATGAACCCAATTTTAGATAAAAAGAGATAATCAAATTATATTATAACTTTAACATAATTGAACCCTAAAATTATATTTTAAACTTCAACATAATTGAACGGTTACACTAATTGTAGAGTAACCCTACTATTAATTGCAACCCTAATTAAACTATATGTCTAATTAAACTATAATTAGAACATAATTAAAAATTAACCTTCATATTAACCCTAACATTGGTTCTAACCCAAATTGAACCCTAATCTTAACATAACCCTAACTCAATTTATCTAATGTTTACTTTTTAAAATAATTAGTGGTATTTAAGAATACCTTTAGAGGGATTTTAAATCATCAAGGGACACATTCTCCTAATAAAATATAAAAGTGGGTATGCAAAATATTTTATGATTTTTTTGAAGTTAGATTTTTAAATATTTTAAATTCTTGATTATCTAAGATTACAGTAATAATTAATAATTTTGAGAATATAATTGAAATAATTAATTTTAGGGTTATAATTTTAATTTTATAATTATTAATAATATTATAATTTTATTTGTTCTATCATAATTCAAAATTGATTAGAATTATGATTAAGTTTACGGTTAAGGTGAAGGTTAAAGTTAAGATTATAATTGGGTAAGAAGTAGAGTTAAAATTATACACAACAATAAAAAATTTAATAAACAAAAAATTGTAATTAAAAAATAAAGGAAGAAAATAATGAACCCAACTTTGGATAAAAAGAGATAATCAAATTATATTATAATTTTAACATAATTGAACCCTAAAATTAAATTTTAAACCTCAACATAATTGAACAATTATATTAACTGTAACCCTAATTGAACCATAATTGTAACTCTAATTAAACTATAACCTTGATTGAACCCTATGCCTAATTCTAAAAATAGAACTAGTTAAATCCAGTAAAGTTCAAAACAAGAGTTGTTTACAAGAAAATTATAATAGATAGAAGATGGTTTTTTAAATTTACAGCATATAAATGCAATAAGCCTCCCCAAAAGGATATCTCTCTATTTATTTTACATAGATTTTTCTAAATATAGGTATG
>VDFB02048723.1:0-34907 GCA_007258455.2 Sequoia sempervirens
GCTCGTTCAGTTAAAAATAATTTTAGTGAACAAGGATTATATGATATGTTCTCATTTTATATTATGAGATTTATTATTATTATATATAATTTTGATGTTTTTTGGAAATATTCTGCGGCTCTTTCCTTATATAGCAGATTATAGCAATACAGATAATCATTGATCTAAATCAAAATCATCAAGGAGAATTTTATCTGTCAAAGTCACCTAAGGATTGAAAATGGTCAAAATGATCCTCCAAAAATTTTAACCTCTCTAAATGACTTTTTAAAAGCATACCATCATCCTTACCAATTTTACTGAACCCTTAAACCTATCTAATAAATATTGATTTCATCTTTGAATTATATAAACCATCCCTAACCACATTTGAAAACTAAGAACACCAGGTATGTGTATCATTTCAACATATTGATTTGATTTAATCTTGGCATTATATAAACCATCCTTTAACTACTCTATTTTCGTCTGTCATTTCAATATTTTGTTTGTTTAAACTTATTTTCATTATATATTATTCCTAAGGATTTAGAGTTGACAGGTAGGGAAAAAAAACCAATACATGCAATCTGATACGACAACATTTTCAATGATATCCATGTACTAAAAAACCCGTAGAATGTGTGTATACTATTCTGCGTAATTAATCCCATTTCGAGGATATCACAAGTCCATTTCCCTCAACGGCAGATGTTATTAAATTTTAATGTTTTTGGTAGTCTTGCTCAAAACATAATAACAAAGTGAAGACAAGAGGAGCATCCCTTTCTCATTTCCCTGGCTAGCAAAAAAAATAATGCGTTACTGTGCTTATAACGAAAACGAGTGGGCTTATCTATGTGTTTAAATTCTTTCAAAAGTATTGTAAGTTCGTTTTACTTCACTTTTTTCTCGTGATGATGGTATTTTTTAACTACATTTCTATGGGAATAAAAAAATCCAATACTTCAACCTTACAATATAAGTACCATATAAATGAAGGAAATAAATTTGATTTACATTACATTGCCATTCACAGTTTAGGCTCTAACAATGAAGTTTAAATACATAGAACACTACATGCTATGAATCTGGATATCTATATATCATGTTGAAACTGGCATCCGTTCATGATATATGGTTTACAAAGTAAGATAATGGAAGAAAACATCTTCTAATTAATCAACAGAAAACAAATATACATAACAGCAAATAGTCTGAATATAAACATTCAATGTCCAACGCCTGGGCTATGTCCTTGTGGATGGTTTGTGATGGGTGTTCCTCCACTTACATCATCTTCACTTGTCATATAAAAACCATATTTCCTCTCAGATTTTACACCATCAAAGCTTTCATCTGCTGCCAAATAGCCTGCTCTCTCTTTCTGATTAACAACTGAGACCGCACTGAAGATGGGGGCAGGAGCAACTCCAGAGGTCATGACAACAGTATTGGGTAGCTTCATTGGCCGAGATTCACAAAGAAAAATAGCCCAAGCAAACCAAGACACAGAAAGAATGAAAGCAATACCCGTTTTCATTTTTTACTGAACAGAAGCTACTGAAGCCGGGTATATTAGAAATGCTAAGTGGGCAGCACTTGGGAGACACAAAAAGCTTAAGGACGTCACAGAACAGTGGTCGTTGCATTTCTGTATACCCCAACACTCTATATATAGACTACTTTGGTTCAGATTCTTCAAGAAAGTTTCATTTTCTAGAAATAAAATAATCCAGATTCTCTCCCTGTAGGAAGTCTATCGAAATTCCATACCCATGGGAACTTTGAATGGGTCGTACTTTAGGCTTTTTTATATCTAATTTGTTAGAATGATTCGTTACTATTTTATTCTTGAATAGGTTAGATTCTCTGTCACGAAACACAGAGATGGTCAACAGTTTCATATTCTAAGGTTGAAATCTGTTAAATTCTTAGTTTACTGGCATGAATTTACAACTTGTCGAATATAATTTATAGGTATTGACAGCCTTGAAATGTATAAGGTCCTCACAACAGTCTGCAGCAAAACATTATTTTTTTCGGTTTTAGTTTTCGATAACACGTACATGGCACGTTCATCTTTTAGAATTCTGATACACTGTTGAAAACTGGTTTTACCGTCTATTTTCCGAGCTGCTTCTTGTTTTATAATTCGCTTGCATGTTCAAGGTCGCTGTGTTATCACTACGGAACATGTAAAAGGACAAAGGTTTCTGTACATGTTCGAACCGCATTAGTGCTCTCTAGTATTTTAAGACCCCTGTTATTTAAAAAATATATAAATAATTCTCAGGATAGCAACTAGGTACTCTTTGCTGGGGGAATGCCTAACAATTTTTCTGTTATATATAAATTATTTGACAAAAATCAAACCAATTGGGAATGCATTGAGATTGTTCATTATTTTTTCTTTGATTTTTTGTCTTATACACACTTTTTTTTTCTATTTTATTGTTGGTTGTTTTATTATTCTGTTTTATATCTTGTTATCTTGTTTGAGTCTTTTTTTAACATATTATCAGAGTTAGGCTCTTGGTATTGAATAGTTAATATGTTGTTTGACTATTTTTTCAACTAGATAAGAATTGAAATTGATTTACAAGATTTATGTCAATTCATTTAAATGTTGATTGTATTTAATTTAATCTAATGTACTTTACTAATTAATATTTGTTATTTTTTATATATGCAATTTCAGAGATTAAAGATTGTAGTTAACAATTCTATAGAAATGAAAGGAAATTTGTTGAAGATTAAAAAATTATAAATAAATGGAATTAAAGAAGTGTAAATTAAAGGAAGCAAGAGGTATTATTGGTGAAGCTTTGAATCTATATTTCAATAAAATTTTGCTTAAAATAAATAACCCAATAGAATTATGGGAAGAATTGGAAAATGGTTACCAACATGTTTTTTATTAAAAGAGTAGTGTTTTGAAAGGGCCCTGATCCCTTTTACAAAGAGACAAATAAAGCAGTAAGCATAACAAAGCAACAAGGAACAGACAAGGAACAACAACAAGACTAGATAGAACATAAAATCACAACCAACCAACAAACAACAACCAAGCAGAAGTACGACAAGTCTACCGATAGGATGGCAAGACATAACGCCATCATAATCAATGCCATGACGAAAAAATTGGACAAAGCTCAACAAGGGTCTTTTGTGGTTGATCTGGAAGAGGTCAATGATAAAAACCAGGATGAGGATGTCAGTGTTTCTAAGATGACTAGGGCTAATTTGAAGAGGAAGGATCCTCCAACACTGCAGATGATTCAAACCTTCAAGAAGGGTGTCTAGGATATGCAGAACCTGGAGGCTAAAATTGAGTCTATTTTGAAGACTCTGGGTTAATGGCGGCTGGTCTTTTTGCTGGCATTTCAGCTGGTTTTATATTTGGCCCTCCTGGTCTGTCATGGGTGGCTGTTGCATTTTCTAATTTTTTCCTTTTGTAGTAACATATTTTTTCTATTGGACATTTTGTCCTTTCTCTTTTATTGTAAACTTGGTGGTTTCGGGTCCCTATAAAATCCATTTTTCCCTTTATCAAAAACACCAAGTCAATGTGGCTTAAAAAATTGTTCTAAAGATATCTATTGTATTGTAATACAAGGATTCCTCTCCACAAATATTTTCTTATTTTCTTTTACAAGTAAAAGATACAGGACCATTAAGTAAACCAACCAATCCTAGAGTATCAACAATGGAGTCCATTGGTAAATCTTCCATCTAAGGCTCATGAAAGGGAGTTTGTACTCTTTCATAATAGTTTACATTTTTTCCTTCTTCCAAACAAAGTGTTGTTTCTTTTTCCTTGAGAAGGTAAAGGAGGTATGACCCACTCTACCACAAGAATGATAAATAGCCAGATAGTCTTCATATTTAATTTTTTGCACCCACTTACTAAAATTTGAAGATAAGGTAATATTAGAAGGGAGAATAATGTTATTCTCCACTAAAACACAAAATTTAGCAAACAAAAATCACTTCATGGATTTAGTATTCTTATCAGTAGTACAAAATTTCCCAGAAGAGTTAGCAATGCTCATTAAAATATTTCCAGTCCAAAAATCCAAAGATGGCCTTGGGAAACAAAGCCTAATAGGAAACTTAAAAGTGTTTATCATTGGGTTGAAACTAGGAAACCACTTTTGAAGGAAGAGACCATTTGAGGCTAGAAACTAGAGGGCCTTCAAGAAGGATCCTTGAATAGTCATTTGCATAGGGAAAAGAAAAGAGAAAGGAACCATTGCACATAGCAATTACCCGAACCTAACTTCTATTATTTCAAACCTAAAAGACCCATCTTCTAATGACATCGATAGTCAAACAATTTCCACAAAACCTCCCAACCAAGGAGCTCTTAAGTTAGTCCAAAGAAATAAAGAAAAGAGTCAGGAATATCAATATGAACTTATTCATCCTCTGCAACAATAGTAAAACTTCAATCTATGGCCTCACAATCAATATCAAGCAACTGTTTAGATGTGCCACCCACCTCCTTAGCTTGAAGCTCCTCCAAAGTAGGAATGACCACATGAAAGGAAGAAAACTCAACCTAAAAAGTGCTCAAGCTCCCATCCCTACAAGTCATCCCAAAAATAGGAAGCTTGAAAACTATAGAGGATAAAGGTGAAACAATAGGAACATGAACTTAAAAAGGTGAAGTAGTAACATCTTCCTCAGCAATGGAAGGGAGAAGAAAACCCTATTTGAGACCTATGAATAGACTATTATTAAGGGGTTTCTCCACATAAATCATAGTTTAAATATAATAGGCCTCAACATGGGCTTCAAGCTATATCTCAAGAAGCTTGTTCTCCTCAACAAGCCCATTATAGTCCCAACCAATATCCTCAAGAAAACTATCAACATGATCACCATTCTGAAAGAGAAAATCACTTCATCTTCCCAACTATGAGCCCAAAAGTCTTCCTCTAAAGAGACAGCGACATCATCAACATCAACAACCAAGACAACCACATGCGAGTCGTCATCATCAACTTAACCATTCTCATTTACAATAGATGAGGACAAATGACTTGCAACAAGGGAGAAAGACATGGAACTCCCACTCCTGCACACCATACCAAGAATTGTAAACAAGGGGATTCCTAAGAGGATGTTAACTAGAGTGAGAAAGGAAGATGGGTAAAATAAATAGAATACATAGAGAGGGGAATAGCCAAGAGGAGGTAGGGGAGGTGAAGGTGAGATAAAACATGTAGACTAGCAAGAAAGGCATATGTAAAAGAAGAGGGGAAATTACAATAGAAGCAGGCCACAACAATGCAAGCAATAAGGAAATGAGGTGGTAAGACATAAGGTCCATGGCTTGGCTTAGGGCCAAGGTGGGCAGGAGCTACAAGAATTCAAAAAGGTAGCTAAGCAGGGGCATACAACTTTCTCATGTGGTTAATTCTACTATTTGTAGTTATGCAAATAATATATGAAATTATCTTACGAGGGTCACAAAGATTTACTATGCATGGTTAGAAAGATGTTAATATTGCTAATATTTTTTCAATACAAAGAAAATGTAAAAATTTTAAACCTTGATCATTTAAAAAGATTAATTGATTATTTAAATGAAGTTTCACACTTAAATGTTTAAACAAGTAGTTAATGGAAAAATATTCAAAGAATATGACCATTTGCTAAATGTTAATGTCCTCAATTTTCTCACGTAGAGTTAAATTAAGAGTTTATCTTATGATAATGACATTAAGAAGAATCACAAATATAGTCAAGGTAAAATCATTAGCTAAACCTCTAAAGAAGCTAAAATAATTTTCAATACAACATTTTATGAAGGGAGAAAATAGAAAAAAAGAACAAATTTCATAATGATAATACTATAGAGCAACAAGAACAACATAACAATATTAAGAATTTACATTGCAAATAATAACAAAAATAAGAGGAATTTCATTATGATCATTTGTCACATTACATCCAATATATTAGCTTTATAAAGCCATTATTTTCCTATTATAGGAATAACTTCCCACTCAACTAACATTATAAATAATTATCATATGTAACACTTAATTTCTATAAACCCCTCATTAAGGTTTAAATTTAAAAAAAAAACAAAAAATACTACATTAACATCAACCTAATTTTCTTTTTCTAGGAAAATATCCTAATTATCCAATTTTTCTTCAACATCAATCCAAAATCCTTGGTTTAGAAACTTTCTTGATTATCCAACTATGCATCACCATCAAACCAAACTCCTCATGTGAAGGAAAATGTCTTGATTATCCAACTTTGTATATGTAACAATAGAAATAGGGTACCCCATCTTTCAAGAGATGAAGCACAAGGAAATGAGTCATATTTCACTATTGTCTCATTCAAGGAAACCCTAGAGATCTCAATCCAATGATAGAATGAGAGAAAGAGATCTTGCAACAGTATGTTTAAAGACTAAAAAGGGGGTTCACCACCAAGCTAGGGCTTGGAAAGATAAGTAACATGCAAAACCTAATGATGTGCAAGACTTAAATAAATGACTTTGAAATGAATGCAAATTGACATAATAAATTAAGAAATTAGAGAGGTGCACCTAGAAACCTATAGAAGCTTGAATGAAGACCTGAAATGCTAAAAATGTTGAATTTAATGCACATTGGGACTCATATGCCAGGATGGGAAATTTAGTCCCAGATTAGGGTTTTTGGACAGAAATAGAAATTTGGCAGTGATAAGTCTAGAACTACTGAAATGTGGAAATTTGACTATATACTGGGACTCATACATCAGAGGTGGTGTATCAGTCTTTCTTGGCTTTTTTAGAGGATCAAGACCTGAATATATTCTTCAATCTATACTCTATCTTCTCAACCTGATTTCTAGATCTAAACTACTAAATTCTACTTTGTAGGTTTCTTTTAGTGATCTTGTAAGCAAGGTGACAACTTTGACAACTTTTCACACTTGAAAAAATTTCTCCAATCTTGCTCTTTAATATGTCTTCAACCTAGATATTCAAATCACACACTAAAGACAGGGATAAATTTTATTTTTTAGTAGAAAAGGGTTTGCCTTGGTCAAACCCCATTTAGGTAATCAAACCTTGACATAAAATGAAATGGAAAGGAGGAATGATGCATTAACAAAATGATATGTTGCAACTCAAAAAATCCTAAAAATAAAGTGTTGCAAACATGTATGAAATGGCTCCAAAGGATGTGGATCTTTACTCTTTAATGAATGATATGGACCTTGACTTGAATTATTTCTTGAATAATGAAACCCTACATCACAAATATTGCCTCAAAAACAAACATGATGCATGGTGACTTTGACATGATGCTTGATACTTGAATGATGCTCTAAAACACTTGATAATAAACTCTTGGATGCTCCTAAATGCTCTTGTAAACACTGTATTATCTTGTGAACCAAAATTTTCTATAAGGAATGGTCTCATGAAAGCCTTAGGTGAAAATGAGTGAAATAACCTTGTATTTATACTTTCTTATGCCAAATTTTCCAAAATTACAACACTATAAACTAGAATTAGATCTAGGACAATAAAATAGCACCAAAAATTTTAATTTAACTTAGGTTTAAGCCACACGTTACTCATAGACTAGAAGTGGTGTATGAATCCCATTAGACTGATCTTTGGAACATATTTTTCAAGCAGGGCTTAGATTGATGTGAAATTTAGACTAGGGCCTCAAAACTTCAGTGGGACCCATAGACCCAAGGTGGTTTATGAGTCCTAGATTGCTAAATCTAGGCCATACAATGTAAAAACACATGAATTGTGATTGAAATTTCATAAATGTCAAGGTTAATCTTGGAAAGGTGCTTTAATTAAGCCTTATGGATGCAAAATTATGACAATTAAGGCATAAAGAAGCCCAATTTATTACTAGAACCATAGATTAGTTTGAAAGTGTAAAGATACACTTTACAACACCTTAAATAAGGAAGAACTAGGTCCAGTTAGTTTACAAGGGCCTAAGACCTAATATGAATTTGTTAAACACATTACAACACTAAATCAGGGCAACATTAAGCTTAGTTTAACAAGGAGGGCCCAAAGAAATGCAAAAAATGTAAGGGGATACATTTTTCAACATTACATTTAGCTGCCACTTTAGTGAGAGGAGAAACTTGCTTCAAAATCACACTAAAGTAGAAATAATTGCATCAAGAGGGGTTCAAATGTACCAATGCTAGTAAGATAGGATGGTAATGATCAAGAGGGGTGATGAAGTCCCCAAGACCAAGATTCTATGGAAAACAAACATAAGCCAAAAAGAACACACATATAAATATGTAAGGAGCAACAACAAGGAATAAGCATACACTACCAAAGACAAAGAAAAATATAATGAAACAAAAGGGGTGGATCAATCTTTGACCATTTGTTCCACACGTTGTGGATCAAATCTAAATTCTTTGTCTAAAAATGAATGTTCACAAGGGTTAGTGGAACCTTAGGTTGTCCACTAGGTGAGCCCCTAGTGAGACACATATGCACACAACCAATATGTGCTCACACAAAAAAGAAATGGGCTATGGAAAAGTTACTCCTAAGTTTGGCTCCCATATGGACAACTAGAATGAAGCTATACACCCTAATAAATTTAATAAGGTGCCACAGAATAATGAACTTTGAGCTTCATGAGGCAAGCAAAGCTTTGTATTCTTACAACTAATGAACAAACAAGATGGCTCCATCAGAAAGAAAAGTGTGTTATGCAAAGTGGCCATATAATAGAATATGTAAGATATGTTCAAAAAAGTTTTTCTTAGTTCATGTAAGGTCTTAACTTAGGGAACATCATGCCTAATTTCTAAAAGAGAGGACCAATCAAAGAATAGAAAATTCACTACTTAGGGGATGTAGTGTTTCAGATCAAGCCACTAAGAGGAATATAATATGCTAATATAGACCACTCTCTTGAGGGACATCACACCCAATATCACCACAAAGTGAAAGACACATCGCATGAAGTAAGAAGACTATAATGTGAAACATGAGTCAAAAAAGAATAATGCCAATGTATGCCCTGACTTCAAAGAAATTGTTAAACACCATGCTGTTAGCAGGTACATTAAAGTATCAAATGATAAATGCTAACAATAAAGAGTGTTATAATTTTTAAACAAGAACAAAACCAAGAGCCACATGATCAAACAAAAAATAAAGAGACCTTCCACATAAGAGATCTACAAACAAATATGTGCAATATTCATCAACAAGAAAAAGTTAGAGAAGAAGCTTTCAAGAAGATATGAAAGCTCTAAATATTTCCCGTGAAGTAATTACAATGAGGGTTGAATGCTTATAAGAGCAAAGACCTAAATGAGAAAGGGATCAGATCATGACAAGTGTCAACATCACATGAGATGAGACATAATGATCTAATATTAAATCAACTAATAAAGAATTCCTAAGTAGCTAAAGTGTGTGATTTAATAAATTAGACTAATAATCAATTAAAGATTAATTAATTATTAGCTAATGTAAGATAACTCTAACAAAGGGGACATGAGAGCTTATTTAGAAAGCCCTATTCCAAGCCATATGTTTCCAAATAAAGCTGTCACTGAAAGATGTTGCCCCCAAAATGAATAAATTAGACTAATAATCAATTAAAGATTAATTAATGATTAGCTAATTCAAGATAACTCTAACAACCCCCCTTAAGATGAACATAGGGAGTAGCTAAAAACCCTAAAAGGAATTCAAGATGGGTCCCGACAAACAAGGCCAAATAAGGTAACCATGTACAAATAAAATATCTCTATAATGTGGAGAAAATGAGAAAACCTCATGGGAAAACCTCTAGTCGAAAAATAGATCAAAGGCAACTGAAGGACTGAAAAACCTTCAAATCAAGGTGTCAAGGAATGAGAAGCCTCCAACCAAACAAATTTTTGAAAAGGGAGAACATGTAGAACACCACAAAAGCATGAAGAAGTTGCAAACACTGTCGAAGAATGACTACTGAAATACTCAAAAAGGAACCTCTGTTGAAACATATGATGATCAGGATCAAGAAGACAAGAATCTGTATGAGTTCCCCCAACAACACTACTCAAATCTGATGGAAAACCAAGGAAAACATCAATAACTCAAAGATATAGATGGCACAAGTACCAATACTCTGAAGAACTAATCATGTAAAAAAGGGAAGGTTGCCTCTAGAAATAGGAATGCAAGAGTGTCCATATGGTAAGTGCTCCATCTCACCTAAATGCATGGGTAACCAACCACTACATCTGCTTTGTACATAGGAACAAATATTGTATACATAGCTCACTCCAACGAAAAAACAAGGAAGCATTAATACCAATAGTAGAAACCCCCCCATAATGTTGAAAAGGGAGAGGTGTGATAGGTATACTGAAACTAAATGCATGAAAGTAGGACATGATAAAGAACCAAGAACATCTGAATGTTTAGACATGAATGTATAAGCAAATATAAAGGATGTGAAAAAAAAGTCACATACGCATGAGAAAGGTTTGAAGGAAAAAAAGAGTCAAACATCAACCCCCATGGCACTTTATATCATAGTGCAAGTACAATAAGGCACAAAGTGAAGTGCAAGATCCCATAATACATGTGCAATACTGAGGCATTTTATCTCAATTCGTTTACAAAAGAGAAAACGCATGAAAAGGATGTCTACAATGCCCAAATAGGATATAATACTGCAAATACATAAAGAATAACCCAAAACAAAGTAGCCCATGCAAACAAGAAGTTCACAAGAGCTAATATGTCTAGGTAATTGACTAGAGTGTGAAAAAAAAAATTGAATAAAATTTACCTAGAGTGAAATCTAGAAAAATTGCATGAATGGAACTGAAGAGCTCTAAAAGATAGTTCCAACACCATTAAGATCATGAAAATGGAGAAACTGGTCAAAAGTTACAATCTTCATACTGAAAACAACTCCTTTGACTTCCACAGGTTGTATAATGCACTAGCAGCCAAATAAGGTGATGAGACCCACACCACTGGAAATTTGACGAAACCAGCTTTCTGACGATATCTTGTTTTCTAAAATATGGTATTGTATGCCCAAGTTAAGGCCAAATGAAAAAAACACCTCTTCTAGGGCACAAACGGGGTCAAATGGGGCCATAGAGTATGCCCATACCACTGACGTTAGCATGATGCCATGCTCACATCATCAAAATATTCCAAGAAATATTCCATGTTGCAAAAAAAAAAATGGCTCCCTTGGAAAAATGATGTTGACGAAATATTCTCCCTAATGCCCATAAAAGAGCAGTCAATAGGCAAAGAGGTCCCTAGTAAGAAGGGCTAGCATTGAAGATGAAGAATTCATTGAATGGCTATATAGCTACCATCGGTAGGCCTATACAATCATCATCGGCTAAAGGGTACTATGTACCCTTTCAAAACACTATGCCTTCCTATAAAAATAAATCTTCCACCCAGCCTTTAAAAGGATTTTTTACTTAAAAAAAATTCTTATGTGTAATTTTTTATTTTGATTTTTGATTTTTAAACCTCAAAATAGGTTTTTTTTTTTAAAATAAGCCGACCTGAAAAATATTTTTCTCAATCTACATGTAGATGGTCGTACGAGCAACAAATTTTTTCCTCAGAGGTCAACTGCTCAAATTTCAATATTTTTACAATTGATCTTAGGGTTTTTGGCTACTGCGAACGCAATGGTGAGGTACAGTTGGTCTCAAAATGCCCAAAATTTTTAGCTACCCTTCAAATCTAGAAAAAAATCAACCACTTCAAAACCTTGTAGATCTGGCTTCAAGAATCAAAATCAAGCCAAACAAAAGCCAAATTTGAATTTCTTGACAGTCATCGATCCAACGGTGAGGTCCTTTTCACACAAAAATGATTCAAAAAATGCCCACCTCCAAAATTTACAATGAAAGAAAAGGGGATTTAGATCTAAAGCTTGCAACCCTCGTTGAAGAAGGAAACCTCATAAATTGAGAAGGTGTTTGTTGAATCCAGACTCTGATACCATGTTAGAATTATGAAACAAGAACAAAGCCATGAGGCATAGGATCAAACAAAAAACATAGAAACCTTCCACACAAGAGATCTACAAAGAAATATGTGCAATATTCATCAGCATGAAAAAGTTACAAAAGAAGCTTTCATGAATATATGAAAGCTCCAAATATTTCTCATGAAGTAATCACAATGAGGGTTGAATGCTTATAAGAGCAAAGCCCTAAATGAGAAAGGGATCAAATCATGACAAGTGTCAACATCACATGAGATGAGACATAATGATCTAATATTAACTCAACTAATAAATCATTCCTAAGTAGCTAAAGTGTGTGATAATAAATTAGACTAATAATCAATTAAAGATTAATTAATTATTAGCTAATGTAAGATAACTCTAACAAAAGGGACATAATAGCTTATTTAGAAAGCCCTATGCCAAGTCATATGTTTCCAAATAAAGCTATGTCATTGAAATGGGTTTCCCCCAAAGGGTGATCCCATAATAGTGGTTTACAATTTTTGGC
The DNA here is from genome assembly GCA_007258455.2 of Sequoia sempervirens. Classification (NCBI taxonomy): domain Eukaryota; kingdom Viridiplantae; phylum Streptophyta; class Pinopsida; order Cupressales; family Cupressaceae; genus Sequoia; species Sequoia sempervirens. The sequence goes on from VDFB02048723.1 coordinate 12,499, forward strand.
CAAACTGGACACTGAAATTATTATTTTTAACTAAATCTTCAAATTCAAGCACCTATAGCGGATAAACTGTGAGGAATTTGAAGATGGTGCAAACTAGAGTCTCATCAAATTTTGTCTGTAGATTCTAAAAATAATTTTTGCAAAAATTTTGGAATCAAATTGCACTTCTTTTTCCTTCTCCCACGAAAATTGATTTTTTTTAGAAAACAACATTTTTAAAAAGTGACGCACACCGTATAACACATAACTTTTTTTCCATGAAGGATAAAATTCTAATTCTTTCAAATTTAGATTTAAAAATTTGATATCTAGTGCTTTCACTTGGTTAAATAGTTTCTTATTGAATATTTTTTTCTTAATCAAGTTTCAAAGTCAAATGAATTACAATTTAGAAATAGTGCGACCGTATAATGTGTAACTTTTTTTGTATATGTCAAAATATTTTTATTTTTTTTGTTGGATCAAGGACTTCAATATCTGGTGCACTCATATTTTTCAAATTTTTTTTTAATAATCTTCTATTTTTCCACATGTGAAGAACAAAGAAATTTTATTTTGATTAAAAACCTATGTTTAATAAAACTTAAAAACAAATACATAACAAAACCAAAACATATTAAAATTATATTCATTGGATATATTGTTATGAGGAATACCATAATCATTTCAAATAAATTTTAAATGAATTCATTTGATCTCCCAAAAGCTAAATCAAAAGTGATTTTTTTATCAACATTTTGATAGGTGTAAAGGAGACACATTTATAGGTATGGTTTAAAACTAGCGAGGTTCTATCCAAGGGGTTTGATCTAAGGTGATTTGATCAAACCCTCTTTAATTGGAATCCTTAAAATGGAACTTTTTAAGGCTTAAATCATTATATTTTCTAAAAATATGTGATTTCAGCTAAAATCTGTTCCTCTCAGGAATTGTAAACCATTATTATGATAGCACCCCAAAATGAAATCCAAAAACACATAAGGGATCCATGGATTTGGGGTCAGTATGTCTTGCTACAATATTTTTTATAGAGCCAAAAACTATCATCATTCCCCAAATACTCATGGAATAGGAAGAATGACACAAAGAGAGCAAAAAAGAAAAGAAAAAGCTTTTGGGTCAACATGGAAGAGACATGAATGTCTCAACTCCTTGCATAATCCCTAGAAGGAAAACACAAGACAAATGAAAAGATAAATATCTACGACATAGAGAAGAATGCAGGTACAAATAGAGGAATGTCACAAAAAGAGATATATATGAAATAGAATAGTATGGGGAGGATCACATTACACGCATGAAATCGCATAAAGAAACATAAAAAATAAATAATACAAAATCCTAGTAAGGCACATGTGAGTCAACCTATTAGTAGGTCATTTACATCCCAATCATGTTCATCGTATATCGAAGGTGGATAGCTAGCCAAAGGGAAAATAACAAGTGCTGAACTAGGGTCATTACCAAGTTAAATGCTCTTCTTAAGAGAATTATTGTTTAAGCTCATAGAAGAGGAAAATAATGTATTCAATGCACATCTTCATCAATTTTAGCAACCTTATCATCATCATCCAAGTTAATCACAATGGAAGGTCAAATGATAATGTCCAAAGGATTGTTTAGTTCATGTTGCAGTTGCGGTATAGAATATTTTTGTTGTGGAAAGAGAGACTCATCATCCATTGCTTCAATCAAATTTGGATGTTGATTTTCTTTTTTTTTTCTTTGTTTAATCTTTGAGTAAGAGCACGATATCTACGCCTACACTCTCTAGTATTTTTTTTTCTTTTATTACAATTTTCAAGTTACGTTAGTGTAGGAGTGGGTTTATTAACCATAAGTTTCATTTTTTTCCCTAAGGGGAGGAACAAAAAGAACCATAGGAGGTCGTTCAACCACTTTCTCTTTCATGGGTGGTAATGTAATAAGTCCTTCACTTAGAAGTATGTCTAAAGTTCTTTCAGTTGCATACGAGAGACAAGGGAATTGTAATTTCTTTAGTCTTTAAGTCTTTCATTGCTTGCTAGACTCGCCAACATAGGATGGTTGAATGTTTTCTTGATTAGAGGTGCTAGGTTCACCTATTGTAGGGAACTTGGGTTCAACTTTTGTTTCAACTTCAAGATGTAAAATTCCAAACATCTCAAGTGGTGGGACGGTAGGGGGTGTTGGTTGTTTCATACAAGGATAAAAGGATACATTGTTCTCAAGGTTGTTAAGGAAATAATTTATGAGTTTCTCCATGCTATCACCATCTTCTCCAATTAGGTCAACATCATGAGGACATGCATTAGGAATTGATTGAGCATGACTAAGTTCAATTTCATTATGGTCATTTCCTAAAGCACAACTCAACACATACACTAATAATTTTTAAGGACATCCAAAGTTTACCAAAGTACATATCCATGATGAAATGCAATGTAATGACTTAGAATGAAGTATGTAAATGCAATTTTTAGATTCTAAACAAGGTAATTTACTGATTCCACTATGCAAAAATCTAAAATGAAATGCTACAAATATAATTTTGAATTTGAACAGTGCACAAAATGAATCAATTTAAGCTAAATGCAATGATTTGAATCAAATTGAAACTCTATAAACTAAAACTGAAAGCTACCAACAATAAATAGAAGAACAAAAATAGAGATGGGATTAAATCACCCAAAGGGGCATATGAGTCCCACTTTAGGGCTTTTGCACATTTTTCAAAAAATATTGAATGAATGTTATGCTTTCTAGGTTGGATGATGTATAGAATAAATCAAAGTGTAGATTTTAGATGAGATTCAATGATGCAATACATGAAGATGCAACCTATATGCACATTCACTAATGCAAGATTAAAAAACCCTAGATGTAAATTAACTAATGGAAACCTTAATGCAAAGTTAATGCAAGCTAGATACAGGACTATGATGCACTTCAAATCTAAAAAGAGGTGTTCACATGAGGTTCACCAAAATGAAATGATGTAAATAGTCCACCCTATCCCCTATGGCATGAGATAGGGTTTCTAGGACCCATTCCTATTTCCCTTAAGTTTCACTCAAGAAAAACCTAGAGATCTCAATCCAAATGTAGAAAAGGGGAAAGAGATATTGCAATAGGATTTCCTAGGGAATGATTAATAACTAAAGAGTGGTTTAGCACCAAGCTATGGCTTGGAATGACAAGTGATATGAAATATCTAATTATGAAAATTAGAGATATGCAAGACTTGAATAAAAGACCTAAAAATGAATGTAAAATAGAACAAAAAAATGTGAAAGAAAAGAGGTACACCTAGAAACTGATAGTAGCTTGAATGGAAACCTAGAATATTGAAACTAGTGAATTTAATGTAGACTAGGAATCATATACCAGGCTGGGTGATTTAGTCCCAGATTAGGGTTTTGGGGAGGGAGAAAAAATTAGTCAAAGATATATCTAGAACACCTAAAAACTATAAATTATCAATGTATTGTGACTCATACGCCAGACGTGGCATATTAGTCTAGTCTGGCCTTTTCAAAAAGTTAGATTCTAAATCTACTCTTCAACCTCTACTCTTTCCTCTCAACCTAATTTATGAATCTAGAATGCTGAATAATTCTCTGTAGATGTCCTTCAATGTCCTTGTAGATGATGTGACAACTTTGAACACTTGACAACATTTCTCCAATATTTATCTTTAATGTGTCTTCAACCTATATGTACAAATCACACACTAAAGAGAGGGAAAAATGTTGTTTTATTAGTAGAAAGGAATTTTAATTTTTCAAACCCCATTTTGGTAATCAAACATTGTAATGCAATCAAATGTAAAGGAGGAATGATGAATGAACTAAATGTAATATTTTAACTCACCAAACCCTAGGAATAAAGTATTGAAAACATGCATGAAATGGCTTCAATGGAAGTAGATCTTGACTCTTTCTTGAATGTGGTAGATCTTGACTTCAATGTTGGCTTGAATCATGAAACCCTATGTCACAAATGTTAGCTCAAAAAAAAACATGATGCATGATGACTTTCACATGATGCTTGACACTCGAATAATGCTCCAAAACACTTGATAATCAACTCTTGAAGGGTCTTGAATGATCTTCTAAACACTTGAATGCTCTTGTGAACTCAAATTTGCAAGAAGGAATGCTCTCATGAAATTATAAGGTGAAAATGAGTGAAATAACCTTGAATTTATACTTGTTTATACCAAATTTCTCAAAATTAGGATACTACAAGCTAACATAAAATCTAGGAGAATAAAATCCCTCCAAGAATTTGAATTAAATTTTATTTTGGGCCACATTGGACTCATACACTAGAAGTGGCATATGAGCCCATTAGGTTAGGCTATGGGACACATTTTTCAAGAAAATGCTGAGATTCATATGAAATCTAGATTGAGGCCCCAAAAATTAGGTAGAACCATATACCCAAGGTGGAATATGAGTCCCACATCACTAAATATTGGCCATACAATCCAAAAACATCTGAAATATGATTGGATATTGGTTTATGTTGGGATTATCCTAAAAAAACTATAGTAATTAAGGCTTCTAGATGCAAAATGAAGCCAATTAATGCATAAAGAAGCCCAATTATTTACTAAAAACACTAGATTAGTGTGAAAGTGTTAAGATACACTTTACAACACCCTAAATAAGTCACAATTAGGTTCATTTTATTTAAAAGGGCCCAAGACCTGATGTGAATGCGGTAAACGCATTTCAACACTAGATCAAGGCAACATTAAGCTTAATTTAACAAGGAGAGCCAAAAAAAAAAGTCAAAATATAAGGGTGTACATTTTATATCATTACAAAAGGTACACCATATAAGACTAAAAAAAGGCACAATTAAGTCCATTTTATTAAGAATGTCCCTAAACTTAATGTAAATATGAAAACATAATACAACACTAAATTAAATCAACATTATGATCATTTTATTAATTATTACTCCCAAATTAAGTGTGCAAAAATGGATACTTTTTAGAACACTACAAAAGGAGTAAATCATTTTATTTATTGAAAATGCAAGGTTAGGGCTCTAATCCCATAGAACATCATGAAACAAGCCTCAGGGCCAACAGTTCAACCCTAAACAAAATAGCAACTCAAAAATAGGATACCTTGCTAGCAGTTCAAATAATAATTAGGCCTACAGGCCACCAAAATTAACCACCACCTGAAAGATAGGCTAGACTATGCATGTTGCAAAGATTAGGTTTTGAAGGAAACCATAAACCCTCTACAATCATGCTTTTACTAGGACCCTAAACCCTAACTACTAACATAAATTGTGTAAGATAGCTAGGCAACAACACAACCTTCAACATCCAAGTTTAGACAACCATCTACTCAATATAAAAAACACTAAACCAAGAAGAAAAAAAGGCAACAAGATTTTCCTTTCAAAACAATTAGACAAACAAAACTCCATTCTTTAATAAGAGAGTTGAGAAGAAAGACTGAATAAAGGGTAGCAAGAATCCGCTTGAAAGACATTCTAGCCCAGAATACTAACTCAATATCCACCTCTACAGGAGAGAGCTCCCCTCTCTTGGAGAGGATGACTAGAACACCTTTTCCACTAGAGCCAAAAATCTCCAATACCCTCAAACTCTAGCTCACTATAAGTTGCTTCTACTTCAATATGAATAATGTGTAAGGATACCAAAATAGAGATCTTCCTACCTGTTTCATAGAAAAATGACCCCTTTTCATTTTCATGGCCTTTTAGGTCTTGTTTCATGGTGTTGGAACTATATTTCTCTAATTTTATGTTGTAACATGGCTCGAACATGCTTATTTAGGTACTAAAGCTAAAAGAACAATGTCTTGTGAAGGTGTTGTGAAGTGTTGTAAGACATTTCTACATACTTCTAGAATCTATTTAATGAAATTTACCTAAAAATCACCTTTTTACTCATCAACAAGTCCTATTTTGAAGTGTTGTAAAGTCTTGTAACAAGCTTTCACACTTTTCTAGGAATATTTTCACTATTTACACCCCTACCATGCTTTATTTGGTCTCTTTATGCCATCATAAGTTTTAATTAATTGTATTTTTGAATGTTATCCTAATAAATAACATTAAATACAACATTTTTTAGGTCATAGGTGGGACCCATTCGCCATGGGTGGTGAATGAGTCCCCCTTTGGCCCCAAATTCAAAATATTTTAAATTTCTTATTCAAAATCACTTAATGTTGGCATGTGATGAGGTATGAAGGGATACTAAGGCACAATAATTTTATAAATAAGTGATTTTCATCTCATTCTAACCTCCATTCATCAAGTTCACTTATCCACCTATTCACTCAAGCATTAAGCATTTTACATCAACAATTCAAGCACTATTCAAGCACTTTAAAGTAGCCATTGACATTACTTAAAACTTTCATCATCGAGGGTTAGGTAAGTTGATAACACTTGTATGTTATTATTTTATCTTTCTCTTTCATTTCATTATCTTTTCAAGGGTTTAATTACCAAAACTGGGGTTAACCGCTATTCACTAACCCTTAATCATTTTTCCCCTATTGCATGTTGGCTTGTAGCTATTTTGTATGTAGATTTGACAATATTTTAGGTGATGAAGATTGATTTCCAATTCAACTAGGTGCTTCAAGTAAACTTAAGTCAATTTCAAGCTTGGAGAGAGTTATTTGTCTATTTTCTGTAGAATTAACTTCAACAACCTGAGAAGTAGACATTTTTAGATCTGGTGTTGCAAAGTTGTCTCCTTAATTTTTAGAATTTTGGGAGAGGACTGATTCACCACCCTTGGTGATGTGTCCCACCTTAAGACTAAAAATATGAAGTTTGTCAGTTTCTGGATCCCGACAGACATAAACTAGCTCCTAACACTTTTTCACCAGGAGGAGGACTAATTCACCACCCTAGGTGAATGAGTCCCACTGTGAAAAATATGTGATCTCATCCAACATCTAAGACATTCTAGAACCATCAAAATTTTCCCAGGTGCACTTTGATTTGACCCTTATCTTTCTGTTCTACACAATTCATTCATTTTCTTTAGTGTTTGCATATCACACTGTGTTTTCAAACAAGGCATAAATCCCACTTTTGCATTCATTTTCAGTCATTCAAATTAGTCAATTGCATTTAGTTAAGTTCATTTACATTAGAAAACATTGTGTACATTCTGATTTGAGTGAATCATAAGCATTTTTGGCCCTATCTCTCTTCTTTTAGGTGAAAAAACCTAGAAGGGCAAGAGCAGTCCATAGGGTCGTTAAAATATATGTTTCATTTTGGTGAACCTGATGTTTGAACACTTTGAATTTCTGATTGCATTTACATATTGCATCTTAGTTTCCATTTCCATTAGCATTCAATTAGGACATTGATTTGTTATTGCATTCTAGGACTTTTCATTTTGCATTAGTGAAAACTTCATTTAGCTTTCATTTTTGCAGTACATCTCATTGAAAAAAGTCAAAATATGCATTTTGCATCCATAATTGTTGTGAACCCTCAATCTGCATTTTCATCAAACAAAGACCACAACTAATTGTTAGTCAGTTCAAAACCAGCAAACCTCAGATTCCCTATAAAATTCATTTGAACACAAGAATAATAGAAACAAAGCATGGAAGAAAACTAAACCAATGAAACATTATTCAAATGACCAAACCAACATCTTATAGGGGGATTGGTGCTATTTTGATGTGGAAAATAGCCATTTCCCAACTCATTTAGATAATCTAAATGATAAAATGCTTCGAAGATGGAGTAAATTGGACAAAATCAGTTCTCAATTGGAGATAGTGACTTTGCATAAGCTTTGTGGATGATTTGATGAAGAATAAGCCCTCTATTTATAAAATTTCAAATGATAAGAGTGTTCAAAATAGAGAAATGTGGGATAAATATTTGACCAATGAAATGAAGCCACTTGTCACATTATGATAGGTTGAGGAATGTGCAAGTTTTGTCCAATGTGACAAAGAGGGGAAATTCAAATTTGAAATTGTGAATTAAATGTTGAGAGGGGGACATGAAAGAGAGAAGTTATTGCCATGTTGGAAGGGACAAGTCAACTTGTCTTTATATTCAAACTTTAGGGAATATTCCATTTTTATGCCAAGTTGAAAGAAAATAATGAATTTATAAATGAATTAAAATGATTTATTGGTGCAAGTGGGAAAAGCTAGAGGATGTGATGGGTTGTTAGATTAGGTAAATTAGGATTAGATTAGCTTAGATGATGTTTAGGTGATTTTATCCCTTTGAATTAAATATTTTGATTTATTTAAATCAAGAGGGAGAAATGAGTTTTGAGATTTAATTAAATAAAGTCTTGATTTATTTAATCAAAGAGGGAATGATAGCCTTAAATTAAATAAATTTAACTTATTCAATTTAAGTGGATAATCCTTAGAGATTGAATTAAATGAACCTAATTTTCCTAATGAATGGATTTAATGAATTTGATTAACTTTATGAGCGAATGAATGTGAACTTGGTTTACTTGATGAATGAACCTAAATGAATGAACCTAATTAAATGCATTATGCTAATTTTGCATGTTTACATTTTTCCCCTCTTTGAAGCAATGTACTTGCTACGTTGGTTCAAATAATAAACTTGCCACGATCAAAATTCAAAAATTTTCTATTTTTTTTGGATGCCCCAGTTGAAAGAAGTACAATAGTACATTTCCCCCTTGAGAGATCGAGTGAAAAGATTCAATTTGAGGGTCGATCTCGTGATAAAGAGGTTCAAAATGGATGGTTATGGATGATGATGCAAATGAGATGGTTTTAAGATGCTTAGAATAACCAATCTATATTATCCTAAACAACTTAAATGATGATATGATGTATTTGAGATGGATGATGTGGTGATGCCTATATGATTTGGAATGAAATTTGGAATGAATGTTTTATGTAGATGCTTAGACTAACATATCTATATTATAATTATGATGCAAATGTAATGCATGTGAAATGATTGGTGCTTCCTATTATGTATGATATGAATGATATGTGGTATGTTGATGGTTTGTGGATGCAAGATGGATGTATGATGGATGAATTGGTGATGTTATGTTAGCATGGAGAGAAGAAAGAAGAAATGAGGTGATGACAAGAGGATCCAAAAAGTCTATGATCTGATGAGACCTTATTAGAGATGTGATGATGATAGATGATGATTATTTGCTTATCAAGGATTGGGACTTTAAAAGGGCTACTTACCTTATGTTTGATAACAAACATAAGCACGATGCATCAAGGTATAAAGGACCAAGATGCTTTTGTACCTAGTGCGATGGAATTTGACTCGACAAACAGATAGGAGTATTCTTTTTCACACTTGACATACATAAGCCTTGCTAGGACGTACCTAACAAAGCAAGTATTCTCCAAGTTAGTTTACAAGAACGTCCAACAAGCACAATAGACAAAAGGATAATGATCATTGCCCCATTCCTATCTCTCTAAATCCTTCATTCAGATATCATCGAGAGGTCCTTCGAATGAGCGCAATAAGATAAATCAAAACAAAAGATCAAGTAAGCAAACAAGCCAATGTTCTTCATACCTTCAGCCAGAGGGATGTTTTTTGATAGGATAAGAATCCAAGGTGATATCCAAAATGATGCTCATTTTCGGAACGATATATCCTAGGACATGCATTGTATAGGATGATGATGGGTTGATAAGTTGATTGATAGGCTGTTGATACAAGGTTGATAGACATGTTTGTGACTGATCAAGAGTTTGATTTTGTTTTGAATGTTTGTTGTTTTCTTTTGATTTTACAATTGAAGCTTGCTTTTGTTGATTGTTGTGATTATTTATGTTTATGTTTCCAAAGGATGAAAGTGAGGATCAGTTTATTATGGATGATTGATTATTGCAGGTGAAAGCGAAATGGGATGGGTGGTTTTTTTCAAATATTTGGATGTTTTTGACATTTTGCAATGTTTTGAGGCCTTTTTTGGTATTTTTTGATATTTTTACAAATGTTTTGATTTTTTAATTTTGCGATGTTTTGGAAATTTCTAAGATTTTATGAATGTTTTTGGATTCTATTGTGATTTTTTGAATTATGTTTTTGGATTTTGATGTCTTTTTCGAATGTTTTTGGATTTTGATGTCTCAGGGGCTGATCAGAGATTATCCTTGCCTATGTTCAAGGCTCAAATATGACGTAGTTTGAATGATATGTTTATGATGTTTTCTAACTTTTTGAGTGTTTTTGGATTTTGATATGATTTTGGATGTTTTTGGATTTTTCGCATGATTTTGATGTTTTGGATATGGACATGTGTGATGATATCAGTGCTTTGTTTAGGATTTTTGTTCAAAACCAAGCTAAGGTCGATTGATTGGATCGATCGATTGATGATGATAACATTGTTGAGGATACACAACAATGCAAGGATTAGATTGACCAGGATTGATGATGATAACATTGTTGAGGATGCAAAACAATGCAAGGATTGATTGATCAGGATTGATGATGATAACATTGTTGAGGATGCACTACAATGCAAGGATAGTGTTAAGCAAGACAATGATCAAGAAGGATATCCCAAAATTATGGATTGATTGGATTTGATTGATCAAGATTGTTGAAGCTTGGTTTGGAACAAAAGATGTTTGGATGATTTGATGTGATGTTTGAAGTGCAACTTAGATGCAACTGATAGTGATTATTTGGATTGATGTTCGATGAAAGATGAAGAATGGGAAGGAATGTCTTCTCATCAAAATATGCCATGGCCTAGTGATTCAAATTTTTCTCACAAGTGGTGCACCAATTTTATTTCACGTTTTCCAATGTTTGGATCACAACATAAGTTGGAGGATATAGACCAAGATATATTCTCGAAGCAAGATGTACATATCTGCCCCCAGTGTCTAGAAATGTATGGAATGTCATGGGTAGATGCTCGGATAAGTGTATGGATTGATGGATATGGCAAGCATTCAAAGGATGCCAAGGATTATCTTGTGATAAGATAGTGTTTAGATAAAGAATGCTCATTTGGATAATGCTTCAAGGCTCAGATAATGTTGGATAAGATAGGATCAATGAAAATGACCCATGTCAAGATGTTTACCATAAGCAAGCATAAAGTGTGCACCAACTTTGTCAAGATCAAGATAACTTGGACTATGGATGTAGATGGATGAAAAATGGATTGGATAAATGGTCCATGGATGAATGGATTTATTATGGCTAAGATGGATGGAATGTTGGATTTATTATGGATGGGATGAGATGATTTCTCCTGGAGTGGTGCACATAGATGCTCGACTCTACACATGATGCCTGTTTGCTAGGTTTTCATCATGGTCTTGCCCAAAGAACCACTCATGCAATTTTTAGTAAAGGACAATTTTTATCTTTACTATTTTCAATCCATTTTCTTTCTTTTTGGATTTTCATATTTTATTTTTTTTTTCTATTTTTTTTGAAAGATTTCAAGCTCGTGCTAAACCACCTGGTGGTGTTGATGTAGATGCTTCTATAATGATGTGCTATTGATATCCTGCTTCAAGAAGTTGTTTTACCAAGATACATGCACTTGAATGCAACTTTTGAGATTCTTGATCTTCTTTATCGATACTAGAGTTAACTTTGTCTTTGTGCACACATCATGATAGAGTGCCTTTGAAATCCTTATGATGAAGGGTTGTTGCCAATACATGGTCAATGTGAGAATTGGATATCATGTGTGGAGGCATGGATAGAGTTTGTTTGGAGATAGGAGATGGATTGGTTGACAGTTTCGAACCTTTGACTCTCGAAACCTGGGAAGATGAGCAATGATGGGTGGATACAAAAGTGTGAAGGGAATTAGGACCAACTTCTTGATACACTTTGTATGTCACTTGAAAAGCATGCTCTTTTTTTTGTGGACATCTTTGATGGATACTTTTCCCTTTTTTATTTTTCCCCATAGTTTCTTTGACTGATGGAGTTTGATAGGGATAATCTTTCTTTGAATTATTTGGTATCCACTTGTATTTGATTTGTCCTTCATGCTTCTCTACTTCTTTTTCTTTAATAACATTCCTTGTGGTTTGATTCAAATCTTTCTTTTGACGTTGGTCCGAATTCATGGATGGGGTGATGGGTGGATGAAGATTCATGATGTCACTAGTTGTAGTATTGGCATTGATTTCATCATAAGGATTCTCTGTGCTCCCTATGTTGACGTTTGCTTGAGATGAAGTTGCCCCCAGTATGGTGGTAGTAGTACCTTCATGCTTTGATTCTGACTGTTCCAAGAGCTCTTGTTTAGAATGCATTCTCTGATAAATGACCACTACATATGATGTTATTTCAATTTGTTGCTCTGCTAACTCTGAAATATCTTGTTCTATCTGACCTGCTTCCTTCAGTGGATAATGTTGGATATCTTCATATGTGAAGTCTTTAGTCTAGATTTTGGATATATCTGATCCTGATGTTGACAACTTTGTTTGACTATAGGAATTAATAACCTAATCTTTTTGTGTAATAATATGAGTAGAGGAATCCTATTCTGAATGAAGATCATCTACATGTCCATCCTCATAAAGAATCTCATAGGTAGATGGAGGAGTATGTGCTACATGGATATGATCAGCTTTCATAGGTAGGTGTCCATTAGATTATTGTAGTATCTTGAAGATACAAATTCTTGATCTTGAATGATTTTAGAGTTGCTTTTAACATGCTTTGGATCAAGTTCTTGACATGGGCCAGTTTCAAAGGATGGATTGCTTATAAAAGGTTGTTGAACATCATCATTAGGCATGGTAAGTGGTTCAATATCCTCTTGATATTTGATTTAATTTGGATCAAGTGTCAAATTGAGGATTATTTCAGTATCTTTAACCATGAGGTCAAAGGGGGTCAACATGTCTTGGAAAGGACCATTGCTAGACCTTGGTGAAAGATGTTGATCATGCTTTGGAATAAATTCTTGAGATATGTCCTCTAACTCATTAGGTGATGTAGAGACATTTTCAACATGATCATTGGTCGATGGTGATGAGCCTAAAATATGCTCATAATTTGATGTTATGATAAACTTTTAAATGACTTCATTTTTGCTATTTCATGGCTGTTTAAACTTTATTGAAACCTTTTATGGGGATATCCTGTAGCAAGACACTTTTATATTCCTGTAGCCTATTGTGTTGACTTGATTGCATTTATTGCCCTGTTGACTCCCGAAAATGGCTGGTATATCGTATAAAGTTTTTGAATGGTGAAGTAGATTTGAAATGTGTGATTAATGAATAGATATCGTGTATGTATTATATGCCTTTTCTTGCGCATCTATTACCTTTTGTTTAGCAGGTTGTTGAAGAATGATCGAGTCAAGCGCAGCCGATCTCGACCTTGCAGTAAAGCCCATTTCCTGCATGAATTTGAGGAAGCTCCGCCAAAGACTCTTTGACCGAAATCGATTTGGAAAGATTTTTTAATGGAAAGTCAATCTGGAGAGAGTGGAGCGCTAGATTCTCTCTGAATCGGGTTGAACACATAAATTCATTTATGAAGTTTGTTCTTTGATTAAGGGATATACTTTACTTCCATGTCTTTCTTTGATGAAGTTAGTTAGTTTGTTGTTCTTTTAATTTAAAAATAAGATACTCCTGCGCAAGGTAGTGGTAGAAGATGAATAGAATGAGTAATAGATGATTTTTTAGGTAAGATAGAAACAGAGTAGCAGAGATCATGTAAGAATCAGTATGATAATGAAAGACATAATCTGTTTGACCAGAAGCGGAGTTTGTTGTTAGTTTTCACACCAAGAAGACAATGTATTTCATTCTGTTTTCATGAATAAAAATTGATGAAGTTCTGAGTTCAACATCTATGTAATCAGTAGATGCTTGCTAAGGGGGCCCACTTAGTAAGTATCTGTAGTTAATTAGTTAGATGTTCTTTTCTGTTGATATCTAGTTAGCTTTCATCTTTTGAAGTTTTTATGCAAACTCAGTCTTACACTGCTCCTGCAGCATAGAGAGTCCATCCCTGTGACTGTTCCTGCAGCATAAGGCTAGTTCATGGTTTGTGCTTCAGTCGTAGCTGTTACAGTTTCTATTTTAATCAAGCATAGTTGAGTTAAAGAATTTTGCATTACCATTCTCAGTAGCTTAGATAGAATTTCTTTCCAGATGTATTTTTGCTAAGATTTGACCAAAACAAATTCCTAGTGCATATATTTTGCTGCGCCATTTAAAGTCTACGCCCCCTGGTTTGACAAGTAAATGAACGTCCACAGAAAGATATTAGTCACCTGTCGGAATGTCCAATTCCCAGGAAAGTTTCACTATGATATTCATATCCTTTTGTGAGTGCGAGCCATTTTTGGCGCCGTTGCCGGGGATGGTGTCTAACTAGGAGTCTGACAAAGTCATTTTCAGCATTAGTTTAGTCTGTTAGTCAAAAATTTTCAAAATATTTCAAGCCGTTACTCACCATATTGCATGCATAGAAGAAGAAGAGACACACTAGGAAGGTTCTTACCTTGAAAATCTGTTTATTGAACTACCATTTGACCCAGCTGATAACGAACCTGAGGAAAATCCATTTGCTCTGCTATTCCAGCACCCAGACATGGCAAATAATCCACCTAATAATCCACCTCCTACATTTGAGTTTCCCATTGTTCCCCAACAAGATACTGATAATCTTAAAAACATCCTCTCTTCCTTGCTTCCAAAGTTTTATGGCCTGGTCACAGAAGACCCAGAAACCTTTATGTTTGAATTTGATGTCCTTTGTCGCAATTATGACTACAACACCGACGCTCATAAACTGAAGCTATTTCCTTCCACTTTGAAGGAGGGAGCTCTCAGATGGTTCATGAGTCTGGGAAGAGCCGTTGTAAATAGTTGGGCAGCCATGCAGACGAAATTCCTTGAAAAATATAAGAAATATTGTAAGAGTGCTAGCAAAGGTGATGACATATTCTGAATTCAGCAGAAGGAGGATGAAAGTCTGGAAGATTATATTTCAACGTTTTTGTTTTCATTAAAAAGGAACTCAAACCATACTCTTAATGAGGACTCTCAGAAACTACTCTTTCTAAGGGGAATCAATGATGCCTGTATTGACGCCCTGGACCAAATGGGAGGAGGTGATATAACTCAACTGCCTTGGGATGATATACAAAAGATATGCCTTAACTACTCTCGAGCAATAGTTAAGAAAGGTCAAGGTCATCATGCTTCAGTGGGGAAGTCTTCTTCTGGTGGAGTTTCCTGAATGGAGATCACAAATCTGCTATCTGATTTCAAGCAGGACATCATTAATAATATGGCTACACAATTGGACACTATGCAAGCTCGGAAAAAACATGCAAAAGCTAAGGTAGCTTTGGCTGAGTTCTGTCCCTACTGTAGACAAAAGAAGCGTGATTGCAGATGCAAGATGGTGGCTAATCTGGAAGCCAGACAACTACCTACTAATTTCAAACCTGTGGAAGGTGATGATGATCAAGTGTTCTTTGTTGCACAAAGGAGACCATGGGCCCAAAGGCAAGGTATGCCTCAAGACCCTTTAACTTTTGGTAATCCCTATTCTGGCTATAATAACCAATGGCAACAAGCATATGGACCACCACCACCATGGAATCCACCTCAACCAAGTTGGTCTAATTATCAAACCCCACAGTGGCAATCTCCTCAAGGAGGTTGGCAGCAGCCACAAGGTCAATGGACCCCACCTTCAGGAAATTGGCAACAAAATCCTCAATGGAGAGGTCCTCAACAATGGCAAAACCAGTATCCTGGCTTCCTGCAGCCTCCACAGCCACAACAACAGGCCCTTATGCCGCCTCCTGTAGCAACTACCACAAATCCTGGACCTCCAAAGCAAACACCTATGCCTACCCAGCCGTTGCCTAATCCCAATAATAAGCAACAGCAGCAGCCTCAACAGCCTGTGTATATTTCTGAAGCCAACCAATATCAAACTTATGCCTTAAATGTTAATGACATCCATCTGAGGTCTGAAACTACTTTACTTGCTCCCAAACCACCTCTGATTACAAAAATATCTGATTCACCCCTTGAAGAATCTAATGCACCTGCTATTTCCACTAAGCACATACCTATACCCGATACAGTTTCTATGGAACCTGTTCTGTAGAGACAAGATAAACCACCTTTTCCTTAGAGGTTACAAATTACTAAATCTAAACTCATGGAAGAACCCACTTTTGATATTCTAGATCATCTCAAAAATGTGCAAATTCAAATCCCTTTGTTTCAGGCTATTAAAGATGTTCCTATTTTTGGAAAAGCTATTAAAGAAGCCTGTTTAAAGAAGCCTGGATGAAAGAAAAAGGATCCCTAAACAATTCATGTCTTAGGGAAATTGGCTAATATAATGTTGGAAAATGTAGTCATTCCAAAGTATATTGACCCTGGAAGCCCTGTAGTACAGATACATATAAATGGCCAAGTTGTAAAAAATGTTTTGATTGATTTAGGAGCTGCCATTAATGTAATGACAAAGCATACTATGGACTCCTTGAATATTTCAAACATTAGGTCTACACCCACAGTTCTGCAGCTTGCAAATAGCTCCACAGTAAAACCTGATGGGATGATAGAAGATGTAATTGTCACTCTTGAATCTTGGGAGTATCCTGTTGATTTTACAATATTATCAGTTAAGGCAACTTTAGGAGGGTATCCAGTTATCCTTGGTAGGCCATGGTTAGCAATTGCTGATGCTTTTATAGGATGTCATTATGGAGATATGACCATTTCTGATGGGCAGTCCACAAAGAAATTGGCTTTGTATCTGCCTGCTAAACCTCAACTAGATTTGTCCCAACCTGTTTGGCCAGATGTGGGAGAAGAAACTGAAGAAGCCAATTCTTTGGCTCAATTGATGATGCTTCAAAATGATCCATTCTCTCAACTTCAAAGTGAAGATGATTTGCTTTTTCAAATTTTGCAAATTAATCTTGATGCAGATAGTTTATCTGATCCAAGTGACAGTCAGCATCAATATTTCCTGCAGCAACTAGATTCTGAGAGTTCATTGCCTAAACTTCCGACAATTTTTCATAACTTGCTTCCACAAGAGGTACAAACATTACCTGTTGATTCTATGAGTAATCTCATTAAGCAGATAGAATTGTCTCCAGATCATTGTTTAAATGTTAATAGTAAGTTGTCTCAGTCTCAAGAGGATGACTTATTAAAAATACTACAAGAACAGCATAAAGCTTTTGCATGGGAATATGGGGACATACAGGGAATAGATCCTCGAGTCTGTACTCATAGGATATATATCAAAGAAGATTGTTCACCAGTTAGACAACCTCAGGGAAGAGTAAATCCAGCACTTAGAGAAATAGTGAAAAATGAATTTCAAAAGTTGCTTGATGCTAGTTTTATTTACCCAATTTCTGATAGCCAATGGGTTTCTCCATTAGTCATTGTCCCCAAGAAAGGAGGAAAATGGAGAGTATGTGTAGATTACAGAGAGTTGAACAATGCCACTAAGAAATATCATTTTCCATTACCTTTTGTAGACCAAGTACTAAATTCTCTGTCTAGTAAAAAATATTTTTCTTTCTTAGATGGTTACAATGGGTATAATCAGATAAAAATTACCCCTGAAGATCAAGACAAGACCACTTTTACCTATCCATGGGGAACATTTGCTTATTCGGTCTTGCCTTTTGGCTTATGCAATGCACCAGCAACATTTCAAAGAGCAGTAATTAGTATATTTGCTGATATATCTCATGAATGTATGGAGATTTATATGGATGATTTCACTACATATGGAGTCACATTTGAAGAAATGGTGAATTGAGAAAAAGTATTAAAAAGGTGTAAAGAGCAAAATTTGTCTCTAAACAGTGAAAAGTATTTTCTAATGATGGAAGAAGGTATTGTTCTAGGCCATCATATTTTCAAGAATGGAATTCAGGTTGACCACAAGAAATGAGTTATTGAGATTTACAAACTCACGCAAAAAAAGATGTTGCATTTCTTGGTCATGTAGGGTATTATAGAAGGTTTATAAAAGACTTTAGTAAAATTGTCAGTCCACTTTATGCTTTGTTAACAAAGGATTCCCAATTTGAGTGGACCGAGGCCTGCGAAAAATCCTTCCTGCAGCTAAAGGACTTGCTTACCAAAGCCTCTGTTCTTCAAGGTCCAAAATGGAACCTGCCTTTCCACATACATGCTAATGCGTCAGATTTTGGTATAGGAGCAGTTTTAAGTCAAAAAGAAAATTCAATTGAGCATGTTATCTATTTTATCAGCAAAAACCTTCAAGGTCCTCAGCTCAACTATATTGTTATAGAAAAGGAATTGCTTGCAGTAGTATATGCTTTGAATAAATTCAGGCATTATGTCACAGGTTATCAGATATTTGTCCACACCGACCATGCAGCAATCAAGTACCTGATGAACAAACCTGCCATTTCTGGTAGATTGGCACGATGGCTCCTATTGTTACAAGAATTTGATATCACAATCATTGACAAACCAGGAAGAGCTAATGTTGTAGCTGACTTTTTATCAAGACTTCAATCAGCTGCATCTGAGGAACAAGAGGTCATTGATGATAGATTTTTAGATGAACACTTATTTTCCATTGCTGCACATACACCCTGGTATGCAGATATTGCTAATTATCTGGCAGCAAACAGAATACCAGCTCATTTTTCCCCAAAAGAAAAGAAGTTGTTGACAGAGAAAAGTTTCAACTTTACCTGGATTGCCAATTGTCTGTTCTATACTAGCCCTGATCAAGTAATGCGAAGATGTGTAAGAGAAGATGAGACTTATGATATATTGCATGCCTACCATGATGAACCATGTGGAGGGCATTTTGCAGCAAAAAGAACAGCAATGAAAGTCCTTACAACAGGGTATTACTGGCCAACATTACACAAGGATGTTGTGGCCTATACAAGGAAGTGTGACAGATGCCAGTGTATGGGAAGACCAACTAAGTTAGATGAAATGCCACTATATCCGCAGGTAATAGTCACCCCTTTTGATAAATGGGGGATGGATTTTGTGGGGCCAATTGATCCACCATCAAATGGAAAGTCATATATTCTAGTTTGCACGGATTATGTCACAAAATGGGTCGAGGTAAAAGCTATGACTAATGCCCGAGATAACAAAGTTGCTGAATTTTTGTATGAACAAATTTTCACCAGATTTGGAGTCCCTAGAGAGCTTGTAACTGATCAAGGAGCTTAGTTTATGTCAAATCTGATCATTGCACTTATGAATGACTATAAGATCAAACACAGGAAGTCCAGCCCCTATCATCCTCAAGCCAATGGTCAGGCGGAGGTAACAAACAGAGAAATTGAAGCGATCATCACAAAGACAATGTAGATTCATAAGAAAGACTGGAGTAATAGACTTCCTGAAGCAGTTTGGGCTTACAGAACTACATGGAAAACAACAACTGGGTTTACACCTTTTGAGTTGCTCTATGGGAAAACAACTATGTTACCCATTGAATTTGAACATAAAACTTTGAGGACAGCTCTTGAACTCAACATGGACTTATTCAAAGCACAGAAGGACCATCTCCTACAGCTAAATGCTTTGGACGAAATGAGAAAAGCTGCCCTGCAGCATACAGAAGTAATCCAACAGTAGAGAAAGAGATGGCATGATCAGCACATCAAAACCAGAAAATTTTCTGCTGGAGATTGGGCTTTGTTATATGATTCCAGGTACCAAAAAAACTAGGGTAAACTCACAACACACTGGCTTGGGCCCTATGAGGTTGAAAATGTGTTTGACAACGGAGCTGTGCAGCTGGTCACAATTGATCTAGTCCGTTTCAAATTGCTCGTCAATGGCCACCGACTCTGACTGTACCATAAGCTAGTTTCCAAGGAAGACTTCATGAAACAGTTCATTCAGGTTCCTCCCACTACTCTTCCTGCAGCCGAAGGCTCTAGCCTTTCTCCTACAGCGTTCCCGTAATTTTCAAAAAATATGCCCATAATAAAGGTTTTCTTTTTAAGAAAACCCTTTTCTCCATTTTCATTTATCGCCCCCACCTCACTTCTTTATCTTCCATCCATCCATTCCATCCATCCATTTCATTCGTACATTTTATTTGCCCACGTCACCCATCCACTTCAACCGTCTACATCAACCTTAATTAAGATGTCTTCCCAACTTGTCAATTCACGCAGCGCCGTCATCTTTCTTCACACGTACGTGCAATTACTAAAGGTACACCATATCTTTTCTTATCGCATATTTGATTTATTTCATTCTATTCAATTACTGCTATGCATGTACCAGTCATTATCACCCGAATCTCTACCTATTTTTTAGTACATGTGAGGACACATATCATCTTTTATGTAGGGGGCGGGGTAATCCATTGTTTGAAGCCTGTCTTTTCGCCGCTGCCATAACTACAAAATAATCTTTCTTTAATATATTTCTGGTACTTTCCAAACGTGATTGCATGACCTTCTTTAATGCATCTTTTTCTTGCAAACTACGATTAATACTGCTTGTTTAAAAAAATTCATTTTTGGAAAAAAGAAAGAAATGTGGCGGCCTGACAGAGAAAAACCAGAGCATAAAAGGAAATAAAGAATTTGAATCTTCAGCAAGAAATTGAGTTCAGCTAGAAAAATTGCAATATGGGTGGTCAGTTGGTATGACATGAGCCTGTAGCTCATGAATTGTTGTTGCAAAACCCGCAGACAGTCCAAGCATTTAGCCTCTATGGATGGTTAAATTATTTTCTGAGTTTAAATGATTTTGATGAGGAGGTTACGACAGAATTTTTGAGAACACTTTCTGAAGGGGAAGCCACCATATGGGGTCTAACAGTTGTTGCAACCGAAGACAGAATTGCTGAGGTAACCGGGCTCCCAACCGTTGGAGAAAACTTTTCTTTAGATGTTGCAGCTGCAAGGGCTGAATTTTCGATGCCTGCTGATGGACCTCTGGACATCTCCAAGCAAGGATGCAAGCGAGTGTCACTGCCTCTTCCATATTCAGAGTATGCCACTTATATAATGTGGTATTTAACCTGTGAAGGCCATTTTTCCTATCTGCATTCGCATCATTTTAACTGCAATGTGTAAAGCCATTATTGTGTATAGGAAGACCTTTTTAATTGAATTTCTGGAATTTGTTAAAAATAATTGGGAAACAGTTACACTGCAAACTGTGACTTTTCGACACATTGCCTAGACTAATATGCAACAAAGTCTGTGGCAAATAGAAAAGAAGAATTTGAAAAAAAAAATTGAAAATCAGAAATACAAAATTGCTAAATTGAAAGCAAAAATGGATGAAATGCTAAAGGTAACTGGTTAAATTATGGAATGAAGACCGCCACCCAGAGTTTATGCTCTGTGCCTCAAAGAACAATTTTTATGGTTTCAATTGACGAGAATTTCTAGAAACCAAGACCCCATAATTCATTCTGCCAAAGAGTTTTATGAAGCATATCAAGTAGCCCCTAACTGGTTAAGGAATTCTCTGTGTGAATTCTATTTGCATGGATTTTTAATACCACTTGAAATAGAATGGAATCCTCTTCCATACATTGGTGATATTCATTTGAGAGCATTCATGTCGTGGGCAGAAAATGAGGTGAATTATGGCAGACAGTGGGAAACGTATGAGGAAATTGAGAAAACAGAGCCTGTCCCATTACACTCTCAAAGTTCAAACCCACATGCAATGTTGAAAGATTGGCTTGCATTGACATATGGTATTAATAATGTTTTAGCCAGAGCAAAAATATTTGACATCAGAAAGCAAGTATATGATGAATTCCAGGCACAACAATATTCATTTCAGAGATTAGCATATACCAGAACTGAGAAAAGATGGGAAAAATTGACTGTTGGGTTAAGAAAGTCGGAACCACATGGTCCCTTAAACTTTATAGCTGCACTCAAACGAACCAACAGATATATTCAATTGGGACTTCAAACAAGATTTGAATTGTGGCTGCCACTGACATTCAGACCCCCTGTGCTAATGTGGCCCCTGTATCCTCATCAGGCTACAAATCTTAACAGTGAATTAGAAGACCGCAGATATGAAAGGTGCCCGGATTTCAGAGGATTCTATTATAGGTTTGGACATCCATTCCAGAGTCATGCAGCCACTACTAACTTTAGAGAAACCACCAGGAAAGTTAATGCTGGAGGATCAACATTGGGCTAAGTAGGGGGCAGTGATGAGCCTAAAATATGCTCATAATTTGATGTTATGATAAACTTTTAAATGACTTCATTTTTGCTATTTCATGGCTGTTTAAACTTTGTTGAAACCTTTTATGGGGATATCCTGTAGCAAGACACTTTTATATTCCTGCAGCCTATTGTGTTGACTTGATTGCATTTATTGCCCTGTTGACTCTCAAAAATGGTTGGTATATCATAT
>VDFB02048724.1:0-12925 GCA_007258455.2 Sequoia sempervirens
GGTAGAGATAATCGTACCTTAATTTTCCTCCTTCTCTGGAGGGATTTCTTTCAACTATTTTTATAGAATTAGAAGTAGGTTCATCCCTAATTTCCAATAAAAAGCATTCATTGTCATTAGGATCTTCATATTTTGAATCCTCATCAGATATACTACCATTCCAATTCACATAATAAGCTCTATTAATCTTCTTTCCTTTCTTTTCTTTCTCATATCTTTGTTTATTTATTTTAGTTATTTTTAGACACTTTGCAACATAATGACCCATTTCTCTACAACTATAAATTTAACGAGAAAATTAACTTCATACCTTAACAAATCCCACTCCCATTCTTTTAAAAGTACCTCTATTTCATCAATTTTTCTTCATTTGGATCTTTAGCTTTTGTAGCTTTAAAAGAAGTCTCTGGTTTGCACCCATTTCTTAGACTCAACTTCCTCATCTCATAAGATGTCAAAAATATCAACAATAGATCCTTAGTACAAGTCTTATAATCTATAGTCTACTTAATAGCACTCATCTTCTCATTTTAAGCATCAAGAAGAATTCTAAGAATCTTCCTTACAATCCCCAGTTTCATCTATAGTAGCACCAAGTCCCTCTCATTTTGGTCACTATCTCATCCAATCTTTGTACATAACCTTTAATATTATCATCTTCAAAAATATGTAAAAGATCAAATTGTATTTCCAAATTCTATAATTTTTCCTCTTTAACTCTTCCATCACCATCATGTGCTCTTTACAAAGCATCCTAGACTTCCTTAGCCATTTTCAAATTTTGAACCTTAATCAACTCGAAATGTACCAGACTATTCTTCAAGATGAACTGCTATTGTTCACTTCATGTTATTTGGATTCTCTTCAAGCATACCTTGAATCATTAACTAGGGATTACAAGGATTTTGTGGCGTTTCTTCTCTCCAACACTCATATCCACAATAATTTCTAGATATTCTTCCATCAATACTTTCCATAGCACAATTAGTTCCACTAAAACCTCTATAATCCAAGACCATTTTTCCATCCATATCAACCCTCCTGCCGACAAGCCTTCACCAAGGCACCTTTCTCATCACCAATTTTTGAATAGACAACTAAGAGGGGTGAATTATTTGTCAAATAATTAAACCTTTATTCAATCAACGTAATCCAATACTTAAACTACTTAAATGATTAATCATCAAATGCAAAAAACTAAAATCCAAACATAAACATAATAACACCATATTTACATTGAAACCCCTATCATGGAAAACCATGATGAGGATTGAACTCACACTACACAATATACTATCAAAAATTGATTACAAAAGGACAATCACCGTAAAACAAAGGACTCACCATAAACAAGGACTCACTATCCAATATGGCTACAACCGGAGGGCTCACTTCCACAGAGATACAAAGAAGACAAAGAATACTTGTTACAGAGAGACACAATCCCAATGAAACAAAGGATTCCACCATAGTCACTTGATCAACTTGCATGAATGATAGAGTTCATCTTCTGCTCACTACATCTAGAAACTCAACATTAAGCTTCACACTAATCTCCCACACTCACAACACACAAACATACTTAATAGAATCAATGTCACACTAAACACATACATCAACATTCGCGAAAGTCTATTTGACACATGGTCAACCAAACAAATGTAAAACACATAGATCCATTAAGCATGAACTTTCCAAATACTAAAATTAACTTCATTATAAGTATGGTGACTCAACTTTAGAATCACTCATCATAATACTTCATCAAAAATAAATCCAAACAAACAATATTTCTCTCGAACCTCAACTAGAAACACAAGAAACCATGGTTCACAACTGGTCAACACAACTTGCAACAGTAAAAAAATTGAATAGAGCATATTCTAAAAACCATGAACATATTTGAATTGCACAACCATAGGAGAAAATATGGACCAAAATTCAAAGCAACCACTAAATACCTACAACATCTCTTTATTGCATTTTTCCCAATATCCTTGACATATACAACCAACAACAACTAGTAGATAATAAATTGACCAGTTGATATCAATGAAAACTCCTTCAATCTTTCCATTGTTGCAATATATATATATATATATATATATAATAATAGAAATTTAAAAAGCACCAAGGCTTGATGGATAACTTAATAAGGATTCAACCAAGTAACCTAAAACAAACATGGATAGATAGTATAGAAGAAAGAAATTCCTCATACTATAAGAGGAATTGCAATGACTTAACACCAAACTTCAATGGAATCGCACCTAAATGGAATTACACTAGGATACTCAAAAAATAGGGTTAAGGGTAGATACACCAATCAAAATAGAACTTTTGGTGCCCTCATAAATATTAAATCCTACTTCATGTATTAATCATTCCTTCCACACCAAATCAAGGCTAGTGACAACAAGTAGGTGATTAAATATAAATATGATAGTTATATGTCAATATTCAATTCCTTTTGATGCCATTGACTATTTCATAGCCCAATTTCTATGATCTTGCAAGAAGGATGATAACTTTTGCAATGTTAAGTTGACAAATTTTGTTTTCTAATTGCTCTTCAATCTAAAACCTACAATTACACATCAAAGGAGAAAAAAAATGTTGTTTCTTAGGAGATAGGATTTTGTCTTTGTCAAAACCCATTTGGGTAATTAAACTTTGTAATGAAGTGAATGCATAAAAGGAGAGATGAATAAACAATATAATGTCACTACTCACCACACCTTGTTTGGACATTGGATTGCAAATCTGAAACATAACATGAAGTGGCCTTAAGGAATGCAGATCTTGATCATGAACATGGAATAAGAAAATATCTTTGAACACTTGAAGTTAATCACTAATGCTACATCATCACATTAACTCAACAATATGCATGACTTTTGACATGATGTTATGATCTTTGATTGATGCAATAAACTTCTACAAATCTTCCCTTGAATACCTTAGGAATACACTTGTGAACTCTTGATCTCATAAAATTTCTATTAGGACCTACTTATAAAGTTTCTAGGTGAAACTAAGTGAAATAGCCTTTTATTTATTCATACCTTAAGATTAATTCTAGAAATTTAAATAACACAAGCCAACATAAGATCTAGGTTTTCAAATCATTAAATACTGCCAAAAACATATCCCAAGGGGGGATTCTAGGGTTGATTGAGGACCCATTTTCCATGTGACAAATAGGTCCTAGCAAACTTAACTAGGGTGCACTTTGGGGATGTAAATTTTATGTAAAAACGGGATCCTATGACCTACTGAGTACCCATTTTCCAGGTGGAAAATGAGTCCTAAGTCAGTATCCTAGGACTCATGCCCTGTAAAATTAAGTTTTTTGTAATATCATTTAAGAATTTTGGGCTTTATCCCTCAGAATCTACAATTAAATAGGCTTGTATTTGAATTGAAGAGGCCACTTAAGGTCAAAATAACCTCATTTTATTAATAAATCCCTAGATTACTGTGAAAGTGTAAATGTACACTTTACAACACCCTAAATAAGGCACAATTAAGTTTATTTAGTTTAGAAAGGTCCTAAACTTAATGTGAATGTGTAAATCACATTACAACACCAATCAAGGCTTAGGTCAATTTTAATTATCCAATACTAAGCAAAATGGATAACTTTTTCTATTACTACACTTAGTATTTTTTTTTAAATTATTACATCTCTAAACACTCAATCCATCTTTCCTTTATTGCTCAAAATGACAATTCATGAATTGATGAAGATTTTATTAGGTTTGAACATATATTTGTCAAAAATTAATGTATGTGTTTCTATGCATGATAACTTAAAAGAGATGATGATGATAGTTTGAGTTAATATGAAACATTGTATTGCAATATTTCCTCTATCAAACATGATTTCTCATACTAGAAATCTACATTTATGATTTTTTTATTCCTCATAAGAGTTGATTTCTAATATTGTTTCCATCATTAGATCCACTCTTAGAACTTATAGAGATGTATCTATAGAGGCATAATTTTTTGTAACAATTTGTATCCTTGGCTAGTTTTCAATATTTTGTAGGGTTTTAAATAGTAAATATGTTATTTTCCTTTGTATTTGAAAATTTTCCTTCAAGATATTTATTATTGCAATTGTGAGCAAGATTATATAAGTTTTGTAACTATTAAGTGGAAAAGTGATCTAGATCCAACAAGTGACTAAGATTATATGTAAGCTTTCCTTTTAGACATAACATTTGAAAAATAAAAATAGGTTTTGATGATTGGCTAACTAGCTAAATGGAGAGATAGTATACTAGCATTTGGTTTCTTTCTTGTAAAGAGGGTAGATTTTATGTGTGTAATTGAACAACCTAATTGGTATAACCGTAGATATAAAAATTATAATTATACCACAAACAAAAAATAAAAGTTACTGAAGTGGATACAAACCTAGAATGAGCAAATGAAGGAGCACCTATACATGAAATTTAAGCCTAGAATGCATAGATAGGGGTGATATAACCCTAGTCTAGGGATTTTAGGGTGATAAAATGTTTAGGGTAATACAAATACACATAGTTTGTATGATCCATATGAAGTCATACTTTGCAACCACCTGCATACTATTGGAAGGCATCAATCGGTGTGTATAAAAAATCTTCAATAAAATATTCTATTTTCACTATCCTTTGCCAATTAATTACATTTTAGGAGAAATAATTGATTAATTTTAGTAAGAACTTGTATAAAATTTATTTCTTTTGATTTCTTAAAGTAATTTTCCAATTCAAATTTAATGGGTTGTTTTAAGTGTTTTGTACATAATAATTGGTCAATCAAAGTTACAGATTGAAGCATCCAACTAGCACGTGCTCCAGAACAGTTATAGATATGCTGGAAAAATTCTCTAGAACTTTAGGGTGATGGACTGAAGATGTTGTTCTTAAAAATTTGTTATTTCTGTTATCTTTTGAATTAAAGGCTTTACGAGTCAACTTGAGCCTCTTAAAAACTATGTAATAGGATTAAAGATATATGGGTTATCCATAGATATATTTAGATATTTTCAGTGGTTATCCATACCATTGGAAATATATAATGTAGTTACAGTTTCTCTATAAAAGATACGGTCTCTAGAAGTAAGATACACATAGTGAAAAGTAATGTTATAATCTTAGAATGTTTTCCAAAGTTTATGAATAAAGAGATTGTTATCTGACATGATGAGTTATAGATGATAACTATGAACAATAGAAGTGTTCTTGAAATAGTTTTGTATGTGAGTTGCGAATGAATGTGTTGTCCCACGAGTTGGCCACTCGACAGGAGTAGATAAGTGTTCTCTTTTATTACAATGTTGTTCTGTAGAGAGTCATTTTAATTTATTGTTATGAGATTTTAGCTCTAAAGTATTTGTTTTCTTTTCATTTTCGTAGTCTCTGTTATTTACTATTAGATTTTTTGCTGTTAAGGAAATTTTTTATTGATTGCTATAAGTTTTTCTGCTCTTATAATTTTTCAGTTTCTTAGTTTCGTTGTTTTAATGCTTGTTAATTTATGCATTATGCTTTCTAAACTAGTATACTTATTCCTTCAGTTCAAGCATTTTCTATTTTCTTAGGAATAGATTACTTTATAGTTTGATAGTTAAATAGTTTGAATTCAAAATTAATCTTAACTTGTTCTTAAAAGTTAGAAAACTTAAGGGAGATACTCCAGACCTCTTCTATTGCAGATTTCCTTGAACACTATGCGATTGAAAAATTGAATATTATATTCTAAAGTAATGGGACCTAACGACATCCTATCACTTTTTGGTGTCGTTGTCGGGGAACCCTTACCTTCTTTTTCTTAAGTGTTAATAGAAGATGCATAGATTACCTCTTTTAGGACAAAAATACTATATGTGGCTTCCTTTTTTACATGGTCGGGAAAAGAGGCCCTCAAGGATGATTTATACCAAAGACCCCCCCAAATACATTCCAGTTATACAAAGGGAGGCCCAAGGCTTAGAAGACCATTCTGCTGATGAATTACTAGAGCCTAACCCACCCGAGGCTTTCCACTATCTGCTTGAAGATCATCCTGTAGTGCAACTTGTGGTTAGCAAAATTATTGTCAAGGAGCATATTTCTCTAAACATCATGGGAGATCAGAGGGTAGAAGCCAACTGTAATGATGCAAACCATAATAATAATGATCCTCCACGACCAAGAACGTTCACTTATCTTATTGCTCTCGATGCAAATGATGATACAACAATGAAAAACATCTCTCCAACTTTCCAGCTTTCCTTCCAACCTTTTGTGACTTATCTTTGGAAGATCTAGAACAATTTATTTTTGAATTTAAGGTCCTTTCCCAAACCTATGATTATAAAAATGACAACCAAAAACTGAAGTTGTTTCCTTCTACTTTCAAGGACTCAGTCATGTGCTGGTTTATGGGACTATTGTCTGGAAGTGTTACAACTTGGAAAAAAATCAAGACTGTGTTTTTGAATAAATATCAGAGTTATTGTAGGATGAGTGATCATAAGGAGGAGTTGTTTAAACTTTGACAGAATGAATTAATGAGAGTCTAGAAGACTATTTGGATAGGTTTCTTTTCTTATCTAAACAATGTGGGGAAACAACCATCAAAGTTGAGATTCTAAAGACTGTTGGAGTTATGGACAGACACTGAGAGGGGGGTGAATCAGTGTCAACACTTTTTCAACTTTGACCAAGATTTTACATATTCTAATTTCCCTTTCTTTCAAAAATAGAGTAGAGTAATCAGATTTGAAAGCACAAAGATATGACAACAATAACTCAGTCTATTAGACAACTTATGACAATATGATTTGAGTGAGATATCTTGCATTTCCCAAAAACATAGCTCAGATTTTATCTCAATATTACTCTGATTAATGCATTCATGAGTTGAATGTAATCATTCATAAACAGAATTGAGAACAGTAATAAACCCAATAGTGAACTGAAACAACAACAACACAGAAAAGAAGTGATCACATAGAAGAACAAAGAGACAAAAGATTTGTCGAGTGGAAAACCGTCCTTGGGTAGAAAAAACCACTCCTAAACTTCCTTACTGGCTTAAACTTCAAAAACCACTTTTAACAATGCCTTATAGGCTAATTTCTAAGCACCAACTCAAGGAGCACCAACCCCTTACAGAGATTTCAGAATTACAATCATAATATATCAGAGGATCACTCTGTTTATAGTTAAGTTCATAACACTCTGCATCTAACACTCTAGGAATCCAACTCTTGTATTACAGAGTTTTCCAATACATCTCTTGATATGGCCAAAATAACTATCTCTCAGAATTAATGGCCAGCAACACTTTCACAGTTTTCAACACTGGTGTTTTTATACATTTCAAGTATGTTAGTTACAAAGAAATATTGAAAAAGATTTTTTCACCAGATTGTAAAATTCTCTTGCTGATTTTTGAATATGAAGTTGATTCATAATGATCTGTAGATGATGGTAAAAATTAGAGTAACGCCTATCCATAGAGCTTTTAATTTCTGCGTTGAATCAGGATATTTCAAATTGTAATAGAAAGATTTTCATCAAAGCCATGTCTACCCACAAACAGAAAATAATATCTTCTGAAATCCTCAGAGAATATTTTTCTACGTAACCATTTTGAGATTTGATGCGAACCAATGATGTCGGCCTGCAACTATCTTTAGAAATGCACCATGCTGGCCACATTGTATGAGTCAGTTAAATGTTCGCTGAGACATCCAAATAGTCCGGCTGAAGGCAATTAAGTCACCAGACATTCCCCTTATCTATCGCATTCACCATGGCCCAACAGAGTCGGGGAGAAGACATAATGAATTCATTATGTTACGTCGAGAGCCATGAGCTATTTTATTTCCAATCACTGAGACTTAGTGAAGTCGGGAAGACCTCTCGTACAACATTCTATGTCTTACCAAAAGACCATGTGATTAATCCTATCGTCGTGACAAATCGCTTTCGGGCAGACCTCATGTAGATAAGGTTTTGTTTCACCGAAAGACTTTATCCCTTGTAAGTCACTGTAACTACAACACACTCTCACTGAGATGTGTCCTTCTTCTTCCTTCGCTAAGACAATGCAAAGTCGCCAAGAATTTTCTCACAGAACTACACTTTTTGTTTCACCGGCTTTGCTATAGCTTTTAGAAATCGGAGAGACATCTCGTAGACCAATCTTTGTTTTGCTAAAATCCCACTTGATACACATTGTCACCGTGACAATTCAAAGCCTATGCCAAAGGCCTTTGCCATTTCCAAGTTGCCAAGATAGTATCAATCTCACACTAATGAGCCTTTGATAGAAATCCCTTGTGATGTCACTATAACATAATGTTTCTCTCGCTGATGCACCCTTCTATCTTATGAGGGTCGCTATAACATACCAATATTAGGGAGACCTCTCGACGAAAGCATGAGTCATATTGAAAGACTTCATTCACTATGAGTCACTGAGACCTCCCTTCGAATATCACAAGCTCTTACCAAAAAGTATCCATCCACCAAGGTTGGTGTGACATTGCACATTCGATATAACATTTCGCCGAAGTAGTAACCTTATGCTGATAAGACATTTAATACAACAGTCGGTGAGACATAAACCTTTTTGTGAAGACCTTTCACTAAAGCCTTAGATTCTTTCCAATAGACTTCCACATGCACTAGTCGGGGAGACAATATGATTTCGCTATGACCTCAGCCTGACAAAAAAACTCATGCTGATATACTTTATTCTAAAGCGAGTTGAGGAGACATAAGGAAATCGTTAAAACCTTATCCTGATGGTATAACATATGTCGATATAATCCTTTTCAGTCGCCGAAACAAAAGAGAATGTCACACTGATAGATGCCTAGAGATGGATCTCAATCGCTATGACATCAATTAAGTCTTGTCGAAATAAACTTTCTTGTGCCGGTCACCAAGACAATGGGAATGTCATGCTGAAAGCAACCTATATATTAAATTCAATCACCATGACATCTGAAATGTCTTGCTGATAGGCAACTCAAACATTTCAAAGTGGATCGGGAAGACCCTGCCACACTCATGCCGATTTGTGTAAGCCTATGGTATGCAAAGAGAACCATCCTCACAAAGAAACCAAGTTTTGAGTTTTGTCAGTCACAAAAATAGCATTCATAACTTGAACTAGAATTCTTATCATCATGAAACATAACAAATGACTTTCTGTAATAGCCATGACACATCAAAGAAGTTCCATTATAAATCATAAGGATCCAAACAAAGACTAATCACCAAAGAGAACCAATTGAAAGAGATTTTGTCATCAAGGACAAACCATAAACACAACTAGAATCCAATAAACTCCCCCTTTGTCCTTGATGGAAAAAACTAAATGACTCTCCCCCTTTTTGCCTCAATGACAAAGGATAGAAGAGAAGAATGTGTAGTTCCAGGAAACACAACTTAGAAGCCAACCATATACCATAAGAACCAACTAAAGATTGAAGACCTCTTCTCAGCACAAGTAACCTTAGTCACAACTCATGGCTTGTTCACCATATACCAAACTCAGCATCAATACTCTTTTCTTTCCATTTATTATCATAATATTTGCACAACCATCCTTTCTCTTAAGAAATCACCGTAGCTTCAACATGGTTGATCTTCCTTAAGGCACTCAAACATAAAAAGTTTAGTACTGCAAAAGACAAAACTTGAAGACAAATCAAGTGCAAAGATTAATACATTATAACTCAGGTAACTCCACCAGCACAACATCAACTTGAACAATAGAAACAATCCCTCGACCTAAGTATAGTCTTTATAAACTTCCTCTCATCGTACCTTGCACAAAGAGAACACACAATCTCTTTTCATTAAACACAGGTAGAGTATACATCATTTGTAAAACATGCAGCATATAGACTCAGCACTGACCCTCTTTATGTAGTCAAAACAAAGAGATGAAGAAGACCTTTTTGAAACATTAGAAATTCTTCCATTTTTAGGGTCATGATATATAAAATATATTTCAGCAAATGCTTCTATCAGACTGTTGAATACACATACTCAGAATTAGTCACCCATCCAATCACACTAAAGTGCTATACCTCTTTGTGATTATTATTAGACTCTTGCAACCTTCTTTTAGAGATACAAAAAGAACTCATCTATATGTCTCCACACCGCTCAAAGATGTCATAAGGACATACCATTATTTCCAAAAACCCAAGCATCCAAAAGGTTCATTTAAAATAAAAGTGCACTTTTCAAATCAAAAACTTCTGAAAACTGTCAACCACTAGACCAAGCAAAAACATTCCTTAATGCAGAGATTCATTCAATACCTTAAGACTTGAGCATCAACCTCACCAAAGATCTATCTATGTACTTCTAACTTGTATTTCAAAAACAGAATGAAATAGTGGCATTTGCAGGTCATTTCATTACATCTTATACCACCAAAAGCAAATGCAAGATGTCATACCTCATTCTAGAATCCATAGGTGTAAAATGTATTACTATGAAAGACTCCCCCTGAGTCTTTGTTTCTTCTCAAGAGCTGGAAGGAAACACTTGTGCAAGGAGTTCACAAGGAGTTTTCTCAAAAGCATCTTTAATGCTCTTCTTGTCATCTTGATTGCTCTTTCTTCTCCACTCCAATGAAGAATTTTTCACTTGTTGGCTTGAAGTACCTGTCTTCCTATTGAAACTGCATTGTTGTACTTTATGTACAATGTTATTACATCTAAAACAAATGACTTTGTGATTGTTCTAATAAATAGAAGACTTCCTACAGACATTTCCAGCATTGTTCCCTACATTATTCTCACTTGTATTTATTCTCCAATCTCTTCTCAAGTGATTAAAATTGTTACAGTCCTAACACACCACATCTTCATTTCTAGGGACATTAGAATGATTCTTATTTGACCATTTTATACAATCAATTTCCTTATGACCATAGTCATTACAAACATAACAATACCCTTGGAAAGAATGATTATACCTAAATGAATGATCATGCCAAAGATGTGAAGATATGATGAGGGCACAACCTGAGACTTAGAAGATAACCCACAAACAAGAGAATAATTTTATTATTCAAAAAATGGAGCTTCTTACATGCAGAGGATCTCAAATCCCCAAGTTCTACAACACATGCAGGTTATAGACAGCTATAGAATAACCATTTTGCAATATGCGAGCTTATCCCCAAAAAGTTTCTCAAAAATTAGAAACCCGCCCATAAATAGAGTTCCTCATTAGTTTGGAGCCAAAACAACATTAAATTTTGAGTTTAGGCGGTTTGGTGCCAAAAATTTACAACATGAAGTTCAAATTTCAAAAGAGCATTTGCAATTGTATCTTCTAGAAAGTGCACCAACTTCTTGGGGCCATAACTTTTGATT
The DNA here is from genome assembly GCA_007258455.2 of Sequoia sempervirens. Taxonomy (NCBI): domain Eukaryota; kingdom Viridiplantae; phylum Streptophyta; class Pinopsida; order Cupressales; family Cupressaceae; genus Sequoia; species Sequoia sempervirens. The sequence continues at coordinate 11,393 of VDFB02048724.1, forward strand.
CGGGGCTCTGATTCACAAACCGTTTGAACCGTTGGAAAGGTCTCGAAGTCAAGAATGCGTTCAAAACATTATGCAAATTTTGGAAAGTTTTAGGGCCATTCTGGGAGCTCTAAGTGCCTCAAATCCAACTTAGAAGATTTTTAGGTGCAAATCTGGGAAACTAAAACTGCAATATCTTTCAGCCCAGGAATAGAAAATAAAAACTGTAAATTGGGAATTTCATTATGATGACAAGGGTATTCAAAAATGTAAAAACATCTAAAAACTGAGAAATTTGAAATTTAACTATTTTTGGGTAATGCAAGATTACCCTTACACCACTGGATGCTCCTACATCAAACACCCAGGGTAATTTGAGAATTGACCTCACCACATCTCAGATGGTTGAGGAAAACCCAACTAGTCAATCACTACCTTAGATAGCCAGGATGAATCTTCGACAAGCCTTCCTCTCCATTTCACAAGATATTCTTCATACTGCTTATTTCTGGTACTCCTTCCCACACGACTATCCAAGATTTCCTCAATCTCTTCCTTTTCTAAAGTAGGTGATGGAATCCCACACTATACCATCATTGGTACTTCCTTTGCCCCAACTTCATGATACACTATAAAATCTAAAATGTTGAATCCATCTGGTAACTCTACCTCATATACATTCCCTGAATCATGTCTCTTCAAAATTTTATAGGGACTGAACTTCTTCATCTTCAATTTGTTATATGTTCCCACTGGAAACCTTTCTTTCCTCAAGTGGACCATCACCAATTTGAAACTCCTTATAATATTATACTCATATTCATCTTGTTAATATGTTCTCTTACCTTCTCATGTATATCCTTGATGTGTTCTAAAATATTTGGCTTCAACACTTATTTTCTTCTCTTGGTCCATCTTCCTCAATTTTGGAGCTGTTCTGGGGCTACCTCCATACACAATCTGGAATGGTGATCTACCAGTGCTTCTATTGACAAAATTGTTGTAAGAAAATTCTGCCTGGGGTAAGATCAAGTCCCATCCCTTGGGTTTATCTCCTACCAAACATCTCAGTAGGTTACCCAGACTCCTGTTAACAACCTCTGTCTGCCCATCTATTTGTGGATGGTGTGCAGAACTGAACTTCAACTCTAGCTTCTTCCACAAGGTCCTCCAAAAGTACCCCACAAATTTGGTGTCATGATCTGAAACAATACTCTTTGGCAGACCATGTAGCCTCACCATCTCTTTGAAGAAAAAGTCAGCAATGTGGACTACATCATGGGTCTTCTGACATGGAATGAAATGTGCCATCTTCGAAAACCTATCAGCCACCACAAAGACTGAATCATTCCCTCGTTGTGTCCTTGGAAAACCAAGAACAAAGTCCATACTTATATCCTCCCAAGGCCTCTACGAATTACCCGGTGTAAGGGGCTGATATAAGCCTATATTTTGGCTCACTCCTTTAGCCATCTGACATACCCTACAACTTTGTACAAACTTCTTCACATCCTGTGACAACTGAGGCCAATAATAATGCTCGCTGATAATGGC
>VDFB02048725.1:0-47721 GCA_007258455.2 Sequoia sempervirens
ACTAATGTTGTAGGGGTCTCACATAGTTTAGGTTTTCTTAGTGTTCCCAAATCTATTTTGGGAGAATATTAACATCTGATCCTAATTCAACCTTTACCTATTTGTTCTTTCTATGGTTAATGTGTGCATTGATAATTATTGGTTTAGTTTTCCATGACCTAGATGTTTTTGTCAATTTTCTATTTTATGGTTTTGGGATTGCTTGTTTGTTCCAATACTTGGGAATTTTTTTAGTTTTTCAATCAAATTGTTTTTAGTGTTAATGAAGCTAATTGTTTTAATGTGTTGAAATATTTTTCTTTTTGTTGTCATTTATTTATAATTTAATTAGCTTCTTTAATTATTTTATCAAGTTTATATTTAGTGAAGAAGAAGACTTCTTCCTCCTTATCATCGTTTTCTTCTTATCATATATATTGGTTGTTTTACTTTTGCAATTGTTCCTTGTTTGATAATTACCACAACTTTGTTTTTCCTTTATATTCTAAGAAAGATTTTTATTTTAGTTTGACAAGGCATTACATTTGTTTATCATAATTATTTTTTTGATAATATATGTTTCTTTCTTGGCCATTGTTCCCTGTTTGTAAAATTTTAATTGTGATTACAAATTGGTTCAAGCATAAAAGGGGACCTACCAGTTGTTAATGCGTCTTGCCTGCCTCGCGTAGACCTAAGAAATCTTTCTTATTTTTACTGGATGCCTCGCTAGGGTTTGTGATTCTTGCTTTTCTGTCACGCCGCCATTCCCGAGTTGTATATAATCCTCCACTAATACAAAATAGTATCCATATTTTCTTCGATTCCTCTGCCATTCTGTCCTGCAGGATCGTTTCGATTGAATATAACTGTAATCAAGAAGTGGAGGGATAATCAATCCAATAAAAAATGGTGTGAATGAACATTATCTTGCTTTCATGGGCAGGCGGATGGAGACATCAGATCGGAGAGTTATGTGGACTGGAAAGGTCGACCTTTACTTTCACCCTTCCTTTTGTTTTCTAGTATACGTAGAAAAGTGCAAGTATTCATGGAAGGGAATTTGGTTTTTGCGTTGAAGTATAGGGTTTGGATAATAATACATTAATATAGATCATATGTTTTATTTTTTTGAATTGATGTTCAGTCATTTTATGTTTATCATCAATGTACGTTACAGTTTAGTTGGATGAATCATTTCAGATAGTCAAATGGTTTGATTTTTCATCATCCAGTTTGAATTGGCATACTGATTGATTATTAATGTTTGTTAAAATTAAGCTCAGTGAATTATTTCAGATAATCAAATGGTTTGATTTTTTCCTCATCCAACTTAAATTGATATGCAGTCATCTTATTTTTTACTTTGTTACAGTTAAACTGAGTGAATTATTTCAGATAATCATACGATTTTACTTTTTTCATCATCCAGTTTGAATTGATATGTAGTCATCTTATTTTTTACCATCAATCTGTGTTATAATTAAACTGGATCAATTATTTGAAACAATCTAATGGTTTGAGTTTTTCATCATCCAGCTTAACTGAAAATTGATTGTATAACAACCTTAAAAAAAAAAACATCTGCTTATATTAGTACATGATTATCCATCCATATATTTTGAATATAATTTTATATTCATCTGGATACTACATTATTATTTAACTACAGATATTCATACTATTTAAACCCAACCAAATTAATTAATCTATGAAAACTTTGTGAACACTGTAAATCCACTCAAATGATTCTAAACACAATACAAACCAAACTCACTTATTTCCAAAAACTCTCACTTAACACAATGAAAGCATCCCTTCAAATATAAACCCTGGTTCAAAGTTATCTGGTATTGTTATACATGCAGCTAAACCAGCATTTGAAAGTACATAGCATGGGTTTCACTGATAGATGTGAGTTTCTTCAGGCCATGATACCTAATGGTAGCGATTTGGTACTATTTAGTGAGCACCATCCATACATTTTATATGTATTAATGGTATATAAATGGCGTTTGTCAGGGGCTAATAAAGTTGACGGTGCAAGCTCAGATTCCTAGAATGAAACCAGAGACCGGCAGTAGCGAGCATCTACACGGAGGCAGACAGGCATGCTGTACAGGGCATGCTGCGTATGCTAGCGTTAGGGGAGGGGGTCGTGAAATCCTCGTTACTGGCGCATGGGGCGGACCAGTTCGACAGTGAGGGCAACCCTCTACAAAAAAGGCTTCTTTCCACATTCTTCAACTTCTACTTCTTCAGTCTGTGTGGGAGGACTGCTAGCGGTAACCCTAATTGTGTGGGTGTAGGAAAACCTAGGATGGCAGTGGGGCTTCTTCCTTTCTACGGCGACCATATTTTTCGCCCTCCTCATATTTTCCCACCCTTTAGACTCTGAAATCGCTGTAAGAAACCGAAAGCTCCCATTGCCGCCAGATCTGAAAATGCTGCACAATGCCGCTTCTCAGCAAACGGACCAGTTTCGGAACCAAAATTCGTTTATTTCTTACCCTTCAATTCCTATTTCTCATTGTGTATAAATTTTTTCGTTAGATTATGATAATATTCATTTCTTTCTTACCCGAGCAGATTTGTGGACAAGGCTACATTGGGTGGAGAGATTACAAGCAGAAGCCGGTGGAGGGTGTGCTGCGTGAAGCAGGTGGAGAAAACGAAGCTAGTGCTAAGAGTATTACCCATATTTGCAAGTATAATAATGATGAATTGCTGTCTGTGCAGCAAGGAAGTACCATGAACAGAGCCCTGCACAAATTGGAGATACCAGCCGCCTCTCTCACTGCAATTCCTCTGGTATTTCTGTTGATTCTGGTGCCGATATGTTTGCCTTGGTCGGGCTTCTGCAGCTTTTCTGCATTCTGATCTCTCTCAATTTCTTCCACCATCTCTTCTGGGCAAGATGGTACAAATATAAGCCATAGAAGTTCTTGGCCACCCACAAACATGGCATGACAGTTACTGCTATACAAACCCCGATCGCTTCAAACTTGATTGTTTCCAGTTCTCGAGATAGATTAAGGACATGAATCGTTAAAGTTGGATTGCTTATTCCCCACACGGCAATGTATTGGACAGGGCGCTCCTTGGAAGCTCTGTAGAATCAGATTTATGTTTATCCATATATCACATCTCGCAAAGTGCAGCCCTACATTTGCCGATGGCCTTTTTCCCTCCTCATCTTACCTTCTTTATTCTGATGGGACAGTGTATTCTTCATAAGAAGAACATATTGTTTAATCCATAATTAAATTCTAAGCAACTTTTGTTGAACTTTTCCTATTCTCTTATGAGGCAAAAAAACATTTAGATTGGCAACTTCAAATTATATTGGTCATTATGACTTATCAACTTGTACTTCCAAGTCAAAGGAAGTAATTTTAATCCTTAATTTGCATAGTAAGTTCCTCCATAATGAAGGGAATAAAATTACTTCCTTTACAATATCTTCTAATATCTAGAGGAAGACTTGTACTTCCAATATCTTCTTCTAGGTTGTATATCTAGTTCTTCTCTTGTTTCTATCCTTCATTTTTTTTCTAGTTTGACCATAAATAAAAGTTAAATTCTTGAAACAATAACAATCATCTATAGATTTGTTCTTGTGTCACTCTCTATTTAGTGGTTCATGGTTTGTATTAACCTGAATGGTGTAGTTGATAAGCAGTGTCTAAACTTCTTAAATGTGTACGTCATTGATAATATATAAATTGATTTATTTCCATTAAATGATAAAATTGATATCAAATTATACTAATTTGAAATGGCATTACATTTATTTATCATGACTATTTTTTTTGATAATATATATTTATTTCTTGATAATTGTTATCATTCAATGTCATTAGATTTCCACAATCCATATGATCAGAGTAGTTATTAGAGCTTTTGATCAACGTGCTGATCACACTCCGTGATCATCATCAGATAGAGAGTTCAAGGAGATGAATCTCCTTGAACTCTATCTGATGATGGATCAAGTGATCCGAAACGTTGATCCAAAAAAGCTCACACCTAATCCAGAAATAGCTGCTCTAATTGTTATCATTTATAAATTTGATTTATAAAATTTAGAAAAAAAAGATTTTAATAAAAAATCAAATAATTAAATCTATTGATTTTAATACAAAATTGAAATTAAAAAATATTATATATTACTATATACATCAATATGTTTTAAATTTTCCAATGAGAACATTCATATATTTATACAAAACATATTTATATATCAAAGAGCCAGAGGTTAACAGAACAGATAAAGTAGAGCCAAGTTTAACACACCAACAGATTAGTCAAAGATGATGGATATAAAGTGACAGAAGAATACTAATGGGGGATAAAAAACAGGATGCTTTATTCCCTCACCAACCATTTACCATGCAAGTTGAAGCTGTTGTTTTCACTCTGCTCTTTTAAAACGTTGTAGAATTTAAGCACCTCTTCTTTTTGTCTTCAGCAACCCCAACTTTTAGATGATTTGGTTGAAGAGGAAAATCAACACTACAAAAGAAATGTTAGATTTCCCCAATAAGGGGGAAAGAAAAACGAGTATAATCTCCTAAAAAAATCTGCTTTCAATACTGAGATATTAGTGCCTGGGTAGGATTGCAAAGAGTTAGTCAGCTATCAATTGGGTGATAACATCAGTAACAGATTCAAGCTATGTTGTATAATTATCTTACTATTTCAACCACTGTGTCTATTCCTAGTGACAGCTAAACTAAAAAGTATAGGGTTTGGATTGTAAGATGTCTTATATTTTTTTATCATCGATGTATGTTACAGTTTAGTTGGGTGAATTATTTCAGATAATCACATGGTTTGATTTTTTCTTCATCCACTTTCAATTAATATGCAGTCATCTTTTTTTTTACCATCAATGTGTTACATTTATGCTGAGTGAATTATTTCAGGTAATCATATGATTTGATTTTGTCATCATCTAGTTTGAATTGATATGTAGACATCTTATTTTTGACGATGAATGTAGGTTATAATTAAGCTGAGTCAATTATTTCAGATAATCTAATGATTTGATTTTTTTCATCATTCAACTTAAGTGTCACGCATAGTCAAAAAGTAAATTGATTGCATATCAATCTAAAAAGAAACAACACATCTACTTATATTAGTAAATGGTTATCCATACCATATATTTTGAATATAATTTTACATTCATGGATTACTACATTATTATTTAACTACAAATATACATAATATTTAAACCCAGCCAAATTAATTAATCTATAAATATTTAGTGAACAATTTAAAACTACTCATATTTCAGAAACCTGATTTTAAACACAATTGAAGAATTTATAGCTATCATTTCGGTTTCTGGTAGTTACAACGAACACAGGAGGATTACATAAAGATCAAAAAGTAGTCATATCAAGATGACGTGAGATACATATTCTCTATTGTCCCCATAACTGTTCGTTTTGACCACCACAAAATTTGCACAATTGATATTTTACATATATGCACAAATATCCCAATACTCATATGATACAAATATAAACCATAGAAATTCTTGAACACCCACAAACATGGCATGACAGTTACTGCTATACAAACCCCGATCGCTTCAAGCTTGATTGTTTCCTGTTCTCGATACAGATGGAGGACAGGAATAGTTAAAGTTGGATTGCTTATGCCCTACATAGCAATGTATTGGACAGGGCGCTCCTTAGAATCTCTGTAGAATCAGATTTATGTTCATCCATATATCATATCTCACAAAGTGCAGCCCTGCCCAATGGCCATTTTCCCTCCTTACCTTCTTTATTCTGATGGGACAGTGCAGTATTCTGCTTAAGAAGGAACATCTTGTTTAATCCATCATTAAATTCTAAATAACTTTTTATTGAACTTTTCCTATTCTCTTATCCATCAGAACATTTAGATTGGCACCTCTAAATAATATTGGTCAATACGACTTATCAAGTTGCACTTCCAATACACACAAAATAATCGTAATATATAAATGAATTTAGGTTAATTAAATAAATGTAATTAATAATTTTGGTTGGTAAATTTAATAAATATTTCAAAATTAAATGTAAAAGTTAAGGAGAATTAGCTTTTAAATTAACGAAAGAAAAATGATGTTGATGTGGTATTAAATTAATGGTGATTTATAAATTGATGTGTTGATTTAATGATTTGTGTTATTAGAAATCTTATGATTTAAATCTGGACATTGTGGGGTTGATCTTGATCTATACAAATGTGATTTGATGTACAAAATTGATTTGTGGTGTGAAGGATGGATATATCAAACATGCATTAAGACCTATATACAAATGATGTGGATTTATTTATTTTCCTCTTAAGGAACACAATGTGCTCTAATGATTCTCCTTCTAATTGTGTCTTATTTCTAGATGATCCTAGCATGCGAATTAATATTGCATTAAATATATTTAAATATCAAAACATAGAAACAATCATACAAATGTGTACCAAGTTGGCTCATAATGATTAATAGAAAGGGCAAGGAAAATTGATTTTTTTGGGGTTCATTTTGTATGCCTCAAGATTGAACTAGATCAATCTTGAGTAGTTTGGAAATGAACCTCAAGAATCTAAATGGCAATTTTGAGGAATGGAGTAAATGTATAGAAGCAAGTGCAAATGGGGGTAGATAGATTGTGAATGCATGAAAAATGTATGGGGATACATGCAAATGAGAACATAACAGATTTAAGTAGGGACCAAATCATGAGTGATTCCTTGTAGAAGTTTGTGACACTTGTTGATACGTTATTGCATCAAGGACAATCCATCTAGGTGGGACAACTAAATGGTAAATGACATCACTATGCAAATTTCACCATTGCATTTTGGCCCCATTTTGATAGGTGTATAAATCTAACATGAGCATGCATTGCAGTATATATGTGCAATCTCATTCAACATGAAAAAGTAAATATTAAAACGCCCTTAAAAAGGATATATGGTGCATGTAAAATAAAACATTGGTTTTTATGTCTTCTTGTATGATCCTTTGTGTGATTGCTTTATCAAAATATACAAAACAACAAAAAATATGCATTGAGTAGTGTTTATCACATGATTAAAATAAACACAAATTACAAATGGTTTCAACTATCTTCAAAAAATTAGGAGAGAGAAGGGTTAGAAATTTTTTCATGTATGGAAAGTGATATGAAATACTATCTATGATGTGGTAATGCAATATTAATTAACACAATACAACCATGTGATCATGTTCCACACAATGTGGGAATGTGGGAAATATTCCGTGTGATGTGGCATTTATTACAATCAAACTCCTTTTACATATAATGATGAATATACAAGTACTACAAGTCACTATCTAAAATCTCAACCATGAAATGTGTTACTGATAATATATGCCCCTCCAATTAGTTGCAAGATGATGATGGGTCCCATGTTAAAGGTACCCATGTATACTCACATTGTTTGATAGAATATAATTATTCTCTCATTTTGAGCATGTTAGTCCTTCAATTTAAGCTCCTTGATATTGATTGTCCATCTCTATAGCCAAATCTTACATATTATCAAAGCATCATGTACCAACTCTTACATGGTATTAAAGCCTGCAGGTTTACTTCTTCTTAGTCTTTGAGTGATCACAAGGTTATAGATATTATACTTTCTTGAAAATTTGAGCATATTCTTCTCTTGCATTAAAGGATAAACTAAAGAATTAATTTTTTTTGTTAAAAATACAAGATTTGGAAAGTTAATCTTTATGACTTTGTATTTTGGGTTACTTTGGGTAGCTTTTGGAGCAAATATGAGCTCACCATTGAGTTCAAGGAATCCAAGAAAGTCAATTTTATCTTTTTTTGCATCTAAATAAAATTTTAGAGGCTAGATTTGAAAGGGTTTGAAGTTGGGAGGTGTATTCCAAATCCACAATGTACCTAATCCATCAATGCATTTTAGATCAAATCTAACATTGCTATTGCATTCAAAAAGACCTTAAAAAACCCATAGATCGACTATCAAAATTTCAAAATTAGATGGTTTTACCCTATGTCATTAGGGAAAATTTTCATCATTCATATGGTATGCAATTTTTTTAATATTCTCAAAAAATAGGAAAAATATTCTACTTGCATTGCAGAGATACCAATAGATCTATCATACAAAGAAACCTAGATAAAAGCTTTAAAAATGTTTAGATTAAAAAAACATGTCATTTTTGTTTATTTAAAAGTACAAAGTATCTTATGAGCATGGTACTATAGGCCCTTTGAGGATTCCACATAGTGCAATCCCTATGTATACATAGTGGAAAACCCTACCACAATGGCCTACCTCTAACAATTATCTTCTTCTCTAGTATGTAGATTTACCATTGGTAGTAAAACTACAAGTAATGCCACTTTTACCCATCAAATTATCTCATTGCTATTGAAACCACATATGCTAACCTACAAGCTATTTTACATTATACAAGAAACAGTTTATGCATACAAATAGTGGATTTGCAAGTCAAACAATAGTTTTATAAAATAATTAGCAATTTTAGACTCTTAGGTAATATTCCATCCAAGAGGGATATTTTATCAACTATTGTTTCCTAATATTGGCATTGCATCAATGTAACATCATCTTTCCTCCACTCATACTCCCATCATAGTTTGTAGTTTGATTATTGGTGTTAAACTTTAGAGGCCTCCTTCATCATCATATTAGCTCCTTTTTCCAAGCAATTTTTTTAATTTAGATTGACTTTTTAGAGTTTCACAATGGTGCAAATAGTTTTTTATATTGGTTTTTATATTTTCTAAAAAAAAGATTATCGTGCAACTATTATTGAGCAATTCCCATTTAAAAAAATTAGAGTTCTATTTGAGATCACATGATAATATTTTTGGGTATATTTTTGAAAGTGCATAATTTTCCATGTACTTTTCATTTGTGTAGTTTGATCTATCCTATACTATGTTAAAATTATATTTTCAAATTTTTGGCCTAATTTAGCATCTATAATATACTAAGATCAAGACCACTTACCTAATTTGGTAAGTGGGGTAAGTGGTAACTATAATTGCATAGTATAAAGTGCCAAGATCATAATTTGTTGTAGGGGCTCATTGATTGAGTGAAGTTTGGGACATAATCATATAATTATGATTTATTTTAATTCTTTGTGTATGCTTGTGTTCTTCTAATTTTGTCACGAGGAATACTAAGATCCCTCATCCAACTCTTTACAACTATTCATTATAGGAATATTTGATAAGGAATCACTTAAGGAGTGAAGATCATACTAAGCATATATTGTAAATTGATCCAAACTAACTAATGATAAGGAAAAGAAGGTATGGGTTAATGAATATGGTAAATATATTGTCTATTTATGTATAATGTTTCATTTTATCTTTAATTTTATGTGCAAAAGTGTAATTTACCTAATAATGCTTGGGACATTTTTTGATTTGTATGGTCCAAGTAATGAGAATAAGATTTATCAAATCGATAATGGATTGGTGAACCTTGATTAAATGTTTTTGATAATATATAAGATTGTGCCACTAAGGTTAATGATCTAAGAACATGACTCAAGGAATGTGGTATTGATAAAAAGGACATATAGTTGGTTCTTAATGTCCTATTCAAACTTGGTACAAAATATGTAAATATTTATTTTCATATTTTACACCCATTGGATTTCTATGGGAAAGGCATATAAAATGCCTATACTTGATCATTTTTCAAAAATTCAAATTCAAGGAAAAGGGTATTTAATTCAAATGACTCTCATTAAATCTTCCAAGTCACAAGCATTGATGGCTAGTAAGCCTAATAAATTTAGAGAATCGGGGAATCCTAAAATGAAACAAAAGAAGAACAAAAACAAGTCACAAAAATAAACAACACAAATTAATTATAAATAGTCATCAAAAGAGAAATCATGTAATAAGGAGAAGAATAAATGTGCACAATTGTAAGAAACTGAGAAAACATATATGTTATTCAAAATAAATTGATTAATTGAAACATTTTTTATAAAAAATATAAATATTAAATTATCTTTAACAATTTCAGGGTGCACGTCGTCTTCTTCTTCTTCTTTAAATTTAGAGAGATAGAAGGGGCAAGCACTTGTAACTATAGATTTTGAGTCAGGGAGTTGGCTTCTTGATTATAGAGTTTCACATCATCTATGTTGATCACAAAGTATATTTTGTTCATTTGAGACTTATTCCACACCAAATATATTGATGTGTAACAACATTGTGTGTTGTTTGGAAGGGAACTATTAACATGGGTGAAGGATCGTTCACTATTTTCCTTTGCATTTATTGTCAACAAATCTTCTTTCTATCTATAAAATCATATATAATTTGATAGGGAAGAGTATTTAGTTCATATCAGACTTGGTGGTCATTCAATATCTACATAACAAAGATATTGTTGTAGTTGAGGATGAAAATGACTAATCTAGATTGTACACCTTTTCACATCTTTCTTCTAATGCTCCTTTAGCTAATGTTCACACTCAAGATTATAGTGTGGACACTTTTGAGGAGATGTATAGTATGGTTATTTGAACCTTGATATTCTTTCATTAACTAAGGTTCTAGAGACAAATGTTGAAAGTCTATTTCATTAATCTCATATTTCTTCTATTGAGACTAGGGTTGCTACATAAGTGGCTACCAATGATTATTTCTAGTAGGACCATATACACCATCTTCCAAAGATAACTCCTTGGGATGCGTACTTGATAGATCTTGTCAATTTATTTTTTGTCCCTTCTTGCAAATTTAGATGATATCATTAAATGCATATCTTCTCTCTTTGATGTTAGCTCCTATGAAGTTTCATCATCTTTTTCAAATGTCATGAGGTCACATTTAGACCCTTTTGCTATTTCTCCATCTACTTATTTTTAATAATTTGGTATTGCTTTAGAGATCCTTGAGTGGTATTTGGAGGAATAATATTCATCTTTGGATATATTCTATATATGTTTTCTCAAGTTTCTAATTTGTAATTTTCTTTAGTTAGGCCTTGAACTCATAATTTGACTCTAGACCAACATGGTGACACCTACGTAGCTTTCAAAGACATGATTTTGTATCTTTCTTTCCTCATATTTATTTCAAGAGTGGAAATGCCTCCTACATACATATTTGGCTTTGTTTCTTCATAGGGAAAATGTTGTTTGGTGGTTTTCGATCATCTTTAACATTCATTGTCAAGCATCTACCATTAGTTTAGGAGATTGTACATTGGGTGAGGGAGGATAAATTGTATCTCCTCTCTTATGAGAGCGTGAGGACCACTTCTCATCCTCATTATCACACTCTTTTTGGATAGAATTTTTTTAGTTTGGACACTCATGGACATGATATTATTCTATGTTATTATTATAATCTATGTTGACACTCATATGATGTTAGAGTAACAAGTTACTATTACTTGAAGATGATTTGGTGAATTAATGAATATGAAATCATTCACATTTTCTAGATTATATTTTACTACATAAATTAAGACCTAACTATGGATTGATTTAATAATGAACTTAATTGTGTGAACTGAACCTTATGTAATTTAGATAGGTTATACAATAGTGTGTAAATGTTTTTTAGATAATAAATTAAAATTGATATTAATTTTTTTGATGTATCATGATAGTCTTGCTTAACTATGATATATGTATGTTGTGTATATTGATTTGATTAAAAATATCTTGGCTATTATCTTGGATATTTTGATGTTTGGGTGGAAATGTGAAAATTAATATTCCATGACCAATGAAAAATCATGTAGATTCTCAAGAAACCATTGTAGTGATTTCCTAGTGTACCTAACTTTATTCTAAGACAGGGTTAAGGTCTTATTGTGTAAATTTGTTATGTGTAGATTTTTGTTGAATAACTATTAATTTATGATCATTATTATTATTGTTAGGTTGGGGTTTGGTTAAGTTCTTCTAAATACCAAATCTCATTTTTAAACTTAATAGAGTATTCTTTAGGTCTTTTAATATTATTTTTATTGTTATCCAAATAAAATTAAACCCCTAAAATGATAACATGTGAGTTGGGTCCATGGTAGACAATATGTATTTTATAAGTCTAGAGCCTTGAAAAGTATCTTGAAATATAAGTGATGAGATTGGGAAGAAAATTTGATTTGGGTGGCAAAGTCAAATATTTTCTTTGTAAGAGTTGGTCTAGAATACTCTACACCATGCAAGATTTAGCTAAATATTATAGCCACCCAAGATCTAGGAACTTCATGAAAGCACAAGAGAGATCAACTATGAGAGAATAATGTTATTCTATCAAAGGATGCAAATTATAGATTATGATGATACATGATTCATCAATAGATTCTTTTAATTTGTTGTTTACACATGAAACCACATAGTTATATAGTCAAGGTGAAACATACGATTAAACAAGATTATGACAATTGTCTTGATCATATGTCATGAGACAACTAAATCAACTAATATTAAATGACCTAGGAGATAGGCATTAGCTAAAATCCAACTAGATGCTAGATATGATAATATCTTATCTAGAAAACTAAGACTTCTAGAAAAACAACTAGGACCTTAGTAAACTTAACATGCAAATAGGAGCCACTAATGACTAGATAGGTAAAACACCTATTTACACCAACACCCCCCCTTAATGCAACTTAGGGAGTAGGTTATTATGCAAATGATGCAAGGATGGGTCTCGACTATGAGGCTATGTTAGGTACCCATGTACATATCCAATCTCTCATAAACGAAGAAAAGGAGAAAACCCAGTGGGACAAAACTCCTCCCCAAAAGAGAGATAAAAATAGATGCTCTCAATGATGAATGAGAAGGACAAAACCCCATGCAAGGAAAAATATGCCCCTATAAGAGAGAAGAAGACCATGCAGTCCCCCCCTCAATGATGAGTCTCTTGCAATGATGGTAGATGCTCAACATTAAATATTGAAGTTGATCTAAAAGTGTCGAACAACATTCCTCCTCTTAGGAAGTAACAAAACCAAGATGGTATGCAAGATGGCTTCCCATTCCTAAAAGGAATATGTAGGAAGAAGGATGATATGTGATATCTCTAAATAATGCTCAAGTGCCTCCATGTCGATGTTGAAAGGTGTCACCCTCCAAACAGATGTTCTAGGCCACACTGCAGAAGATGACAATCCAAAATCTCCTAGAAATGATTGTAGAACACAATCCAAAGATAAATACACTTCCTTTGAAGTCAAAGAAGCCTCCTCCAAATGTTCAAAAATAATCCACACTCATGTCAAACCACAAAGAATAATCATGTAGATAATGAACAAGAGGGTCAAAGTGTTCCCTCACAACAATTGAAGAAGGAGCATCTTCATCAAAGAGAAGATGAATGCAATCAATGATGTCTCCCAAATCTAAAATGTGGGACTCACAAAAAAACCAACAATGTCTGTCAAGTACTCATCCTAGGTAGTCATCTTTGGAAGACGATGTATGTCTTGTTGCACTAAATCACAAGTAGCCAAAACTATGGAATCACAAGCATCCTTAGGTACAATAGTAGATGAAGGAGATGGAAACTCAATACATGTCACTTACTCCTCTTAAAGAATACCAAAATTCAAATAACCATACTGAATCTCCTCAAAAGTGTCCACACAAGATGCTTGAATGTGAACATCTACCAAATCATTAGGACAAAAATGTGAGAAGATGTAGACTCAAGATTGGTGATCAACCCCCCCAATTGAAACTATATCTCTGCTATGCAAATCTTGGATAATGATAGAATTTGGTGTGAACTCAAAACTATTGCTTGATCCACCATGTGTGATTTGATAGATAGAAGGGACATTGGTTGACAATGAAGGCACACAAAGAACATCATTAGATGCTTTGTCATCTATGTTAATGGATCCCTTCCCAAAAACATGCATATATGTGTTGTTAGCCATCAGGATGTGTGGTGATGAACAAGTCTCAAATGAAGTGAACATACTCTCTACTGAAGCCATGTGATGTGAAGCTCTTGAATTGAGTATCCACCTCTCTGACTCGGAATCTGCAACTACAACAAGTGCTTTCCCTTAATATTGATTAGAATTTGATGAAGAAGATGATGATGAACCCTTTGATATTAAGGTAAATTGATTTGATTATTCTTAAGAAGAAGCTTCAATTCATCAATTTATTTTGAATAACATTGATGTTCATCATGCCCTCTTTTCTTGCAATATGAACATGTAAGATTCTCCTTCTTAGATGATTCCCCTTTAGAGGGAGAGGATTCAGATTCTTTATGTGGCTTTTTATTTTTCTTCTTTTTCTTCTTATCAAGATTCCTTGATTCTTTTTGTACCTTGACTCACTAGCCAATAATGCTTGTGACTTAGAATACTTTATTAGACCCATATGAGTTAACTCCACTTCCTCTTAAATTAGGAGATTGGAAAAGTTATCAAACTTAGGATCAACGTATGATGCTCCCACATAAAGTTGATAGGTATGAAAATGAGAAATAAACACTAAATACTCAAGACCAAGCTTAGATAACACATTTAGAATCAATTGTAAATCCTCTTTATCAATGTTGCAATCTTTCAATTGTGTCTGTAGTTTTAATCTTGGAGATGTAGTCTTGGATGTGGTAAAAACATTTAGGATCAATATTCATCAAATCATTATCAATCTAGTATCCCCTAATCTTATTAGTTTTACCATACAATTTCTCAAAAGTCTCCCAAGCCTCTTTAGGTGTTTTGCATGATTCAACATGAAATTGTAAATCAAACATGAGACTAATGAACATATGCATCCAAGTTTTTTCTCATAATCAATCTCCCATTTTTCCAATTCTTTAGCATTAGTAGGTTGAGGAATAGTTTCCTTTAGATATCCTAGACAACCCTTTCCCATGAGATAATTCCATAGTGATTTTCTCCATGAAGCATAATTATATGGAGTTAGGAGTTCAATTTGAGATTTTTCTATTGTAAGAAGTAAAAGAAAGTAATCAACCACTACAAGATTAAACCATCCCACCCCTCTCTGCCCCCCACAAATTACTCAATCAAGAAATCCCCCTAACAAGATGTGATTGTGGCACTTTATATTTAATGCAATTGTAGGTGTCACTTGCCAAAAACAATGAAGTGGACTTAATCTTAGTGCTTATAGATGCAAAATTTGGTCACAAACTCAAAGTATTTTTTTACAAAAGGAAATCAATTCAATCACACCATTTACAAAGTACATGAAAAAAATTTGCACTTTCAAAAAATATTTCACCCAAAAATGTTATTGTAGGAGAAAGAATAGAGCCCAAGAAGTTCCCAAAATGAGAAAAACTTAGCAACACCTATGAGAATCTACAATTTTTGAAAAGGCCACACAACAAAATCAAAAACAAATTGCTCTACTATGAAGGGCACAAAATTCTACCCCTAATAAAAAAAAATTACTCGAGAAAAGGAGTTTCTATGACCGAGTTATGAGCTCGTGAAGTAGGACTACAAAATCAAAACTACTAATGGAGAGGGAACCAAAAAAAAGGAATGTTGATGCAACATTGACGTCAACAATTTTTCAGGTTAAATTTGTTGTTCGAATGGTCCTCACCATCAAAATATTCCTTGGCTTCTAGAATATGCTTCAGGGGCGGAATATACATGGAATATTCTTGTCCATTATAATCTTCAATGGAAATTCTAGCAGCAGTGGAATCTCTAAGGAATTTGTGAAGATTCACCGAAGTTTGAAGTATATTTGGTTGCCATCAACACTGGTAGGCAGGTAAGTGGGGGACATAGGGTATATGTGGCTCACCCTTAGACGACCACATGGTGGCTAGTGAGTCACCCGTATGTAGGCCCAACAGGGTATGCATATGTAGTACCTTAGGGTACCGCATAAATTAATTCTACAAAACAAATTGATTTTTTAACTTGAAATTTTTTAAAAAAATAGATTTAAAAATTTTAACTTGTCAATAAATTTTCTCTGCCTGCGTCAATTTTTCTACAATGTGGTACAATTTTGATGACTATAGAGCAATACGATTGTACAGTCAATCATATAGCCAAATCAAGTGAAAATTTTCTTTGAGGCCCAAGGAAAAGTACTCATATTTTGATAATTTGATTGTCAATCTTGGGGTTTTTGGCTTCAGATGTCTGATTTAGATGAAAAAAAAAGAAAAACCAATCTTCTCAAACCTATTTAAAAACTTAATGGTGAGATAAAATCTGCATTAACAATCTCTAATTTGTACCTGCAATACAAATCCACAAAGAGAAAACACTCAAATCTAGTACTTCTTTTAATCTTTTATGGTTCTCCAATCATTTGATGCAAGAAAAGAGCATACTCAAATTTTCAATATCCACTAAGATTTGCAACCTATATCTTTCAATAAAGACTAATAAGAAGCAATCCCACAAGCTCTAATACAATGTGAGGGTTGGTATAGAATACTCTACACCATGCAATATTTGGTTGAAGATTATAGCCACCCAAGATCTAGGAACTTCATGAAAGCACAAGAGAGATCAACTATGAGAGAATAGTGGTCAAGTTCTTCAACTAGAGAGAGATACCCCTTCTTTATATCCAACCTTACACTTTTTCCATTAATGGGAATCGTGGCATATGACATATCCAACTGCATCCTTCCACCCACTATTGTAGACCATTTCCTTGATAGCAACATTTCATACTAAGGTAGAATATATACAACTATTATATTCATTTTGAATATTTTTTCAAGAAATGTAGCTAATTTGAACTCTACATCTTTACTGATTTCAATTACTGGAACCTCTCTTGAATCCATAGAAAAGCACCTGCCATATGTTTTTCTAACCTTTAATTTGAGTTCATTCATAATAACTAGAGTCATGACATGTTTGGAAACTCTTGAATCAATCATAAGCTTTTCACTAACTTGTCATTCACAAGTAATGTAAACCTTTGCTAATTCTAGTGAACTCATTTATTATAAACGTAAGGTCAATTTTGTCACCATATTGCTCTCTAAAAATCCTTTTAAATTATTCTCGGGCACCAATACTAGCATCAAGAAAGCTTCTATACTAGTCTCTAGCCTCATCGGTCAAACATTACATAAACTCTTTTATAACTACATCCTCATGTTCAATTTAAAAGTCATCAATTAAATTCACTAAAGCTTTAAGGTGATATTCATTAGATACTATGTATTATTACCAAAGAATTTAATCAAGGCAACTCTTACCTCATTTGAGATTGGATTCCAAGGATGGCCAAGGATGCCAATGAAGTTTAATTGTCTATATCTTTCAAGTTGCAAGGACCTACATTGGAGATTACCTTGTCTTAAAAAAGGATCAACAAGAGGAGTGGAAGACTTACTTGTATCCTTTTCTTTCCATGTTTACCTCAAATTTGGGAGATCTCCTACCAATTTTTTTCCAAGATCACTCTAGAACAATGATCTTCTTCCATCCATATTTGCAAGTGTACTCTTGTTTTGATTCACCAATTTATATATATTAGAGTCGCCACCCCAGAATGGGAACAACACCTTCAAGTAACTTGACCAAATATTGACAAACGCCTAAACCAATTTTAGGAATTATGACAAGAACTTCATATGAGCAATTTTTATAACTCTACCCGCAATTTGCTACTAGACTCACACAAGGCACATAAGATATGCAACTTTAACATTCCCCAATAGAGTCACCAATTTGTTGGTTCCTCCAACTGACTGTCTGATTGTTTTTAAAGGTAAGGCAAAATCTTATAATCAAGACTATCATATCAGTGGCCAACGAACAAAAGATATTGCACTTCAAGCTCTATAAGACCTAGGGGGTCACCCTTAATGACACTAAATGTAAATATTGTATAAGTTTGTATCACATTGTTTAGCAAATAATAAACTTCATACAAATAGACAAGGATTCATAATTTGCAGGCATAAACAATACACTGCTTGTCATCTTTGCAACCCTGACATGAAGTGTACAAATAATTACTAATAAATTATAAAATGGCTTGGTTTTGGATTTGTAAATCTTGGAAGTAATTGAGTTTAAATTCGAAGGTTGAAGCAGATATTGTTTCCTATCTAGGATTACAAATTCAACAGCTTGCACATATCCTTCACTACATTCTAAATTTTGATGATCATTCAAATACTAATACCTTTTATTAATGGGCTTGAAACTAATGACTAGCAATGCAATTCTACTTTAAAATCCAATTTGCAACAACAATATTCTCATTATTTCCAAATAAAGAAGTTACATTGTTCCCTAAACAAAAACTAACCATGAACATAATCCAGATGCAACAAATGTGCATGGAAAACCTTATAACCCTTGATTACATTGCTAAAAGAAATATGTCATCACATAATGGAGATAATGTATGCTACAGTATAGTCTTTTTATATGCGCAAATCAAAATATTTAATGTGGTTATAAGAAATTGATACAATCTCATACACTATTTCCCTAAATCACACTAGAGAAATCCTATCCCTATACTTCTTCAAATTTTCAGAACCAGAACCCCTTCAAGTGAAAGAGAGATTACATTTTAAAGAATGGAGAAAACCTAGATCCTCTACCCAATTGACACCTAGCACACTATGACCCCTTTGATCTGCAATTGAAAATGGTACCTAGAATATGCCATTACACATTTATCTTCATTTTTCCTCTCATTTGTAACTGAAGTTTGTTATTACCGTTCTATTTATTTGCATTCTCTTGCAGGCCTTTTACCTGGGTGTAAAAACACCTTTACCATCTATAGTTCACTTTGCAAGTAAAAACTTAATTAATTGGCAGTGAAAAAATGCTCTTGACCTGGCATTTTAACTGTTAAAACTTGAAAACCCTCTCTGAAGCTAGTTTGACATTTGTCACACAATTCACCAATAACCCCTCTACTTGATCAGTTTTTGGTCTGCAACTAACTCATTTACAAATATACCCACTTCATTTGTCTGCAAAAACAAATAATAACCACACATATTACCTTTAAATCTACTTGCTTCATTTTTGGGTAAATCATTTTTCATGTGCTTGGGCATGGGATAAATCTATAGACCATCCTTCATATCAACAAACATTTCAAAAATCATTAATGAGGTTGTCAATGGCTTGCAGGTCGTTTTTGAGCTTGTGGGCACTCCAAAATGGTCAAAACATTGTTTAAAATGCTCCCAAGGCATGAGAAATGCTCTGGGAAAGCTTCTGAGCAAATAGATGGCTATATTCAGCCTGCAAACATTCTAAAAATCTGCCCCAAGTCTTAAAAAAATGATTAACCACATTTCCAGCATTGTTTTGAAGCATAATGAGTGTTTAGAACAAGGAGAGATTACCCACACAACATTTGAAAAGTTGCAGGTGGTGAGAAGCATTTGCAAGGATTGTCTAGCTCTCAAAAACCATCAAAACACTAAAAAATCAGATATCCAGGCGTTATGTTATAGCTACAGGAAAGTTTTTGAAGGTTGAAATAGCAATTTCCACTCACTAATTAGTCTGAAAACTGCCCTCAAAACTTTGGCAAGTCCCTTGTTTATAAAAATTTGTTTCAAGGCCGCATCATCAAATATGATGTCACATCAGCACGCTTTTTGTCAAGGTATCCAAAAAGGCCCAAAAAATAGGTGAGACCAATAGTGGGTCACTAAGTCATGTATTATTGGTACACTAATATGGCATCACATGATTGGTCAGTTTGTGTACTTTATGGATAAAAGTGTTTTTAAATTGGATATTAAGTGTAAGTTTAATGACTCTTTTATTATGGGTCACAAGCTGTCATGTTCTATACCCACTATGTGTCCTTTGTGCACGATCAACTCCTCTCCCTCATCATTTCATCCATCACATGCATACAATCCTCTTTAAAAAAAAGGTGTTACTCATGCTCTGAACTTCAACACTTAGCATTAAACTTTATCAAAGTTTAATTAATATTTTTCACCATTTCAAGTGCCTGATTGAGGGAGCATATTTAAGATATTTGAGATTCCCTTGACACTATTTTAAAACATTAAAAAAAATTTAAAATCATAGTCTAACTAGCAACTTAATTTCTTTGCAAGCCAAATGACAATATCAAGGTCACAAGTGCACATAACTCTGAGAGCCATGAAAAATTGTAGAGGTCCATAATCAATTATGTAGATCCTTGATTTTTGGTTTACGCATGCTCAACAAATCAATTTATGGGACCTCCTTTGTAAATTGGGCCTTTTGACAGGTAGTTTAACAAATTTTTGGTTTGGACCCTACTTCTTTGATTGCCATGAAAACAAATCTAGAGTATGGTGATGAGAAATAAACAATTGGGTTGTCACCAAAACAAAGAAAATCACTTTTTTGCGAGACCTTACGAATCCACTCAAAAACATCAGCACATTAAAATTGCAATCAAAACTTGTCCAAGAATCAAAAAATCAGTTTTGCACTCTTGAGCAATTATAAAAACTTTCTACCAACCAGATTTCAAAGACAAGCCACATATTGAAAAAATATAATGTCGGAAGTTTTATACCATTTGGTTGCCACAAGGGCTTAAAATGAGTTTTTTCCGCCAACGAAAAGGTCATCATGCACTAGAAACATGGAAAAATCATAGGTGTTAATGGGTTGTTCAACAAATTAGTACATTTTCTACCTTTTCAACTATTGATTTGCTTCCACTATTCCCATCTATTTTGCATGCCATTAGTTCCTAAAACAAGCTTATAGAGATGTTGTCATGGCCTTAGTACATGGGGTCAACCCCTAAGGTATTGCCAACACCAAAAGTGTCTCCTTAGTTAAACAAATGGAAATTGAGCCATACAAGATTGAGAATGTAGGAATAATAACCACCATGAATTGAATGTTTAAATGAAATATGAAAGAAAAATGGTTCATTTGTCAATGTTGATTACTTAAAAGTTGGGGAAAGTCAAGCATCACTTGGTATTCCAAACTAAGAGGTGTTTACCACTCCTAAGAAGCACAGGGAAGACCTTCATTGTATAATCAATACACTCAATTAGTATACCTAACATTTTTAGAAAGATTTCAATACAACATGATAGATCAAGGAGAGAGAGGCATGCCTCTCTATGGGGGCACTCAATTGACGCCCCTTTATCTTGAGGATCTATAGTTGAGTGTCTTGCCAAGGTGAGTGCAACACAACATAGAGTTTAAGATTAATTTATTAATCAAGGGCCTTTATGCCCCATCCTTTGAAGGAGGGTGAGGGGTGAATGATGGTGAACCACTTGATTTCTATAGAAGTCGATGAAGGAGATTAGCTTTTTGCAATCCAAAACACCCTCACCATTTCACCTTCAATTTTGGTAGATGTTGAGTCAAGTGTGGATGAGCTCTATGATCCCCCACTTGCAAGATTATGGTTCAAAAATGTGTTGAGGGTAACAAGGTGTTATGTTATCAAACTCGAGTATTTTTAGAAATTCACCCAAATGAAAACCAAGATGGATGTAATTGTAAGTGTGTTGCAACAAGGATTCTTGTCTTAAACCTCATTGCTCTTTGAAATTGATATTAATTTATGTAGAAGTTTCACTAAAAAAATTATAGAAGTTATTAGTTACAAAAAAATTATGAAAAATATTTTTTATACTAACTACTCATAGCAACACTATTACAAACATATTCTCTTTGTCGAGCATAATGCATTTGAATTTAACATATGGTAAGTTATTGTCTAAGGAAGAATTTTCCAAAGTGTATGAATCATTCATTGTTACTTTCAAAAATGCATGCTCTAGAGTTGCAGGCAAGGGTAGGTCAAAGGTCTTTGATTTCATTTAGTCACTTAAACAAGTTGAGTGCATCAAGTTACTTGCAAAGTTTGTGGGCATTGCTTCTAAGAAGTGTCCTATGAACTAAACATGATGGGGGGAAATTGCAAAAAAAAATAAAAATTAACACCTCCCAAATTCATTGAGACTACCAATTGTGCCAAGTGGCTCTCAACGCAAGGGCCAAATTCATCCTTAGCAATTTCATTCTATTGCAACGTCTTTCCCCCTACCCTTCTCACCTTTTGCACTTCACTTGGAAAAGAAGCTAAAAATTTGTATTAT
Source organism: Sequoia sempervirens (assembly GCA_007258455.2). Taxonomy (NCBI): domain Eukaryota; kingdom Viridiplantae; phylum Streptophyta; class Pinopsida; order Cupressales; family Cupressaceae; genus Sequoia; species Sequoia sempervirens. Next base: position 22,098 of record VDFB02048725.1, read on the forward strand.
TATGTGGATTAAATTAAATATGGTATTATTAGAGGTAGCCTTAGTTTTAGTAGTTTTTTTTGTTCATGTTAATGAGTTATCCCCTAAGTAAAATGTGTGGATTGACAATCTAATTGGTTAAAGTCATAGGTTTTCCTAAAGAGTCATTCCCATATGAGGTACTTTACAAAATCAACTCACATTCATGTCATAGGATCATCCCATATAAGTTTTCCCTAGAACAACTAGTTATTAAGTACCTTGTATTGTTGTGCATGTAAAAACTTGCATCCACATTATAAATTGTTTTTTCTTTCCTTTTTTTTAATATATGACCCAAACTAATATACAAAAGCACATGTGCATGAGGTTCAAACCATGATCAATCCATAGCCTACAATGGTTAGACCATACCATAGTCATCAAAATTCAAATTCTAAGTGAAGGAATTAAGAACTATAATTTTAGGCAATTATAGAAACTAAAGGAAAATAAAAGAAAATAATCATCCAACTAAAGAAACAAGGAATTCAACCTTAAAAGCCTAAATTCTAGGAGAAAACTCCAAAAAAGAGGAAAATAACCCTCACATCCACTCTCTAAGGACAAACACATTCTTAGGCCTCTTGGGAACACATCCAACATGGAACAACAATGTCCAATACCTTAGGTCCCTACAAATCTCTAACGCTCTCCAATTCTATCCCGAATACAATATATTTGTGTACTTGAAGCACTTGAATTATCTTGGGATTAACTTCAATACCACTCACCCATCTGCTTAGAACTCATTTACAACATGTATTTATGCTTATGCAAGATAAAGTAGAAATTGGAAAGTCACTATGAAGTTGAAAAGAGTGGACATAAGACAACATTGTTGTCTTCCAATATAGGGAAATTATAAAATTGTTGCTTTCTGACAAGGGTAATTACAAAACTAGCTCATTTCCTCTAGCTTGAAACTATTGATTTTGGATGAAATCACCCCAATAATTACAAAACCATTGTCTATCTAAAATTGGCAGTTTCACACAAAAGCATGAAATACTCCATTCTCACCAAATTTCCAACTTTTGATGCATGAAACCTATTGCATGTATCCTCTATTAATGCTTTTGAAATTGTCATGGTTTCAGCATGACTTAACTCAATTTGGGACCCAATTTTTGGATCACAACTCCCCAATATGGAGGCTTTTGGTCCCTTAAAGCTATAAAGACTCCAAAAGAGTTGGGTGCTCCTCTCAATAGATGATGTGACAACCATCTCCCCTTGCATTGTAAAAGAAAAAAAATAAAGATTTGGAAAATTTTCTTCAATTGTTTGAAGGATTTGAAAGACCAAAGAGCTTGAACTTGTTGAAGGGGGCATATAAACAATTTTTCCATGTAAAAAGGAAATATTTGAGTATTGTTGCTTATCATTCTCCTTGCTCTGAGATTCAAAATATCAATTTTCTCCTTATTTCCCTTGTAAGCATTCAAGATGAAGTATTGTCCACCTTTGCATAACCAATGCCTATTGGCCCTCTAGTAATACACAACTTACATGTGATATATGTCAAGACTACCAACACAACTATGTTGAAGTTTGATAAGCTTGGTTGTCATGATGTCAAATGTGTTTTGAAGACTGTATATGCTTCAGAGATAGTTAATGTGTAGAGATATCAGTTGGTGCAAGTCAGCACTGCAGTGTATGGATCAATTTGTTGTCTAAGAATGATGTGGAGGTGTGTCTGCATATCCTAATATGTTTTTAGTACGTCAACATAGATATCTTGCCAGTTTGGTGTACCGCACTCAGTGACAAGTTGCATAAGTTGTGTCTAAGGCATTCTCAATGTATATTCTAAGTCAAAGACAATGTTTTGGTCTCCATCCTTCTGCAAACCAAGATTTAGTCTTGTGGCTTAGAAGTTAAGATTATGGGGTTATGAAGGTGTTATATCCAAGGCTTTATGTCATTATACCTTCTGCAGTGAAAGATAGAAGTGACAAAGTTGGTCTGCTTTGGCAGTGTAAAGTGCTTATGAAGGCTTGTTGGAATGCTTTGCATTCCTTCAGATGTGAAGATTTGGCCATGCGGTTTTAAAGAAATATTCAATGATTCCTAATGCATGCTACATTGAATATTCAATTGGTTTGGTTTTCCTTGAGTTTAGTTTTCTAGTAAAAAAGTGCTACAATTGGTTTTAGATGCCTATTCTTCATCAGAACATATGTTTGTGTACTTGCGTCAATATAAGATTGTGAAGACCAATAATTGTATGAGTTTGTGTAGACTCTCCACATGTCTCATAGTATCTTTGGTATGAAATGCATATAGATCTTTCTTGTTTCAAGTCAGTTTGTGAAGTTATGCTTTTTGTTGAGGCTGATCAAGGCATGTTTACATGATGTGTGCCACAAATTCAAGAATGAGCGGACTCTAAAAAGTGTTTGTAGATGTTGCATGAGTCATTTCAACTCATATGGAAGAGATGTAAATAATTTCTTATAATTTTTGTATACCACCAATGAAGATGTAGGCTGACATGTCACAAGTTTCATTATTACTTGTTTATGACCAACTAAATTTGTATTTTGCAAGCGTGCAGATGATGTATTTAGAAGATCAAATATGTGAAGAGTATTATGGATATGTGAAAAGATGTATGAGTGCATGAGAAAAGTGTGACAAGATATTCTACATACCTAATGTGTAGAATTGATGAGTATTAGTGGTTGAAGCCATAATATCAGTCATATTTCACTTGTTCCTTTTTCAATTAGGGATTTGTAGCTTCCTAGGGTTCTAGTCCCTAAAATAAAGTTAGGGAGTAGTTGCTTCCTTGGGTTGTAGCCCAAAATCAAATTGTAAATTGTTATTTACTTGTGAGGCTAGATTAAGACAGTAGCTCCTAGTAGCTTTTCTCACCATGGCTTTTCCCTTGTGGGGTTTTCCACATAAATCTAGTGTCAACTATGTTCTTGTGTATGTGCTTATTTGCTTTCTTATTTTGTTTGAGTAGTTGAATGCTTAAATGGTATCAACGATTAATAAGTGGGATTGAATTTTAAAACATGTTGATTCACCCCCCTAGTATTCTAATGTGTTTAACAATTGGTATCAAAGAAAGGTTCTTTGATACAAGCCTAACAACAGAGGTAGATCCTGCATTTGAACACATGGGGAATGATGTAGTACCCAAGAAGAAATACTCTCAAGAAAAAAAGGTCATACTTCAAAAGAAGGATGATGAATTTTAATTTCAATTCAGTAAAGAAGATTTTCCAATGGATTATGAAGGATAACTCATTTATGCTCTAAATGATCAGGATGAAGAAAGAGAAAAGAACGAAGAAATCTGATACAAACTTGAAAAATCAGAAAAAGCAATTGGCAAGTTAAAAGTTCAAGTTGGAGAAGGTAAAAGAATTGAAGAGTGCCTAAATATCAAGCTCATTGGGAAAACTATTGAATGTTCCAAGCTTGAAGAAGAGATTGTTTTCTTGAGAAAATAATTGGAAAAAGAAAAAGGGAAATTTGAAAAAGGTTTAAAGGTAAAAGGAGGTTCTAACATCCTTGATGAATTGATCAACTCTCAAAATCCTTCAAAAGAAAAATCAGGCCTTGGTTTTGAAAAAGGTAAAAGTCTATTGCAAACTTATATTAGAACTTTAAGGCAGCAGGTAACTCTAAAACAAAGGAGGAGAAAGCATGTATTGAAGAACCTAAGAATACATCCTCTATAGATGCAAAGACAGATCAAGATAGAAAGAAAGAAGGTGGATTCATCTCAATTTGGAGTCAAAGGAAATTCATAGGTCCTCCACCTACTAGACAACATGCCCCTACTAGGTTCACTCATTAATCCTTTCATGGTTATTGTTATTCTTGCAATAAATTTGGTCGTAAGACTGCTAATTGTAGATCTAGAGAAAGTCAAAATGACTACATGGGTAGAAAACAATTTGTGCCTCAAATATATGATGTTGTTTCCTTCCATGGATATTTTTATGCTTGCAACAATTTTGGTCATAAGGTTGTTAGAGTAATCATGCATTAGATAATAATTAATTAATTTAATTAATTATTAGTCTAATTTATTCTCATGCGCTTAAGCTAAACTTAGGAGTGATTTACTATGTTAATCAAAGAGCTATTATTAGATCACTCTATCTCATTGCATGTGATGTTGACACTTTTCATAATCTAATCCCTGTATCATTTAGGGTTGATCCTATATAGCACTCAACCCTCGTTGTATTATCTCTTGAACTCTCAACCTTTGAGGACTCTTATTTTCCTTGAAGATTCTTGAGGTTCATTTTGTATCTTTTTCTTGTTGAGGATATAGCAATTCTTTATTTGCAGATCTCTTGCATGGAAGGTTTTTTTGTTCATTTTTTGATCTTGTGGCTCATGTTTTTCACAATTCTAACAAAGGTTGTAGAGTTCAAAACTAAAGTTAGAAGGAATAACTTTATTTCAAAGCATAACATTGTGTGCTAAAATTGCAATAAGGTTGGGCATAAAGAAAAGTTTTTTAGGAATGGTTTTGTAAACCATCTGTTCAAAATCAGAAAAAGGATGAAACCCTAACTCAGAAAAAGAAGGGAAATGAAAAGGTTTGGAAAGAGAAGCAAGGTTAAGAGAATGAGAAGAAGGATGATACCATGCTTGTGCATTCTACACAAGATCCTGTAACAAATTGAGATAGACCATTATCTCAGGGGGAGCTATCATTTGCAAATCCTTTAGCCCCCTAAAAAGGATAAAATGTTGAATATTTCAGCATAGAAGGTGAATTGGACCAATCTCTCTCTAGTGAGAAAGATTAAACCTTTTGATCAAGGTTTTTGAGTAAGGAAATGATTTTTGAGAGTGTGTTGAGCATCTTTGTATCCCTCTGATGACACAAAGAATTCTGGAAAAAGGTTTACCTAACAAGTACGAATGCATTTATGGTGAAAATTTAGGGCATTTAGAAGGCTTTTTATGTTTCATTTGAACATTTTGTTCTCATTTGCAATCAAGAGCATTTGTGTTTTGAGTGGAGAAGTGTGATTAGGTTTTCAAGCTATTTGTGTGAAACCCTAGTGATGGTGTTTGAAGATTTTGAAAGGAACATTAATGGAGACCCCTCAGATGATTCATGTTGTGGAGAGACCCAAGCCAAAGCACAAGAAGTTTCCATACAATGCCATGTCTCAAAATTTTGCTTGCATTTAAAAATGTTAAGTTATTTAAATATTCATGGAAAATGAAATTTATCAATTTGATTTGAGATAAATTTGAGATTTCAATGCTATTTGAAATGTATGTATATTCATATGAAGGAATACACAAGATGAATGTTGTGATATGAAATGAAATCATTTTGCTTCGAGCATTGGTTATTATTTATTGATGAAACTCTATAAGTGCAAGTGTGTGAATGTAGGAACATGTTGAAGACCGAGAACATGGTTGAGGTAGGAATATTTAGCCAAATGACCACATTAAGCTTGATGGAATATGGAACATGAACATACCACTGAATAACATTTACATTTAGTTAGAAACTTGGTAGATATCATTCCCTTTTGCTTACATAAAATGTAGAAATGAATAATCAGGTAAGCTTGTGGAAAAAATAAATTTTAATGGAACATTTTCTTTACTGTGTTCATTTGATGTAAATTTCATAATAGTGATTGGTGCTAGAAATATAGATGTGTGAGATAAATGACCACTCTTGAATACAACAATGAGCATAATTATTTGGTTGTGCGAATGTATAAACACGCACACATATATATATATATATAACTGCATGTATATAAAATTATCTTCCTTCATTTGAAAATAAGGTGTTTTACATATGGAATTCAAAAAATGCCACCATAATGAAGGAGATTTTATGCTAATTCAATAAGGAGTAGAAGGAAGCTATGTGTGAGGAGGTGTGGGAGAGTTAAGACCACAACCTCCCATTTTAGAAAGTGCAAAAAAATCTTGTCTTAAGGGGGATTCGAGAAAAAAAGAGAAGATCTTGAAAAAAAATAGGGAAGAGAAGATTTGCGAAAGAGGACGACAAAAAGAAACTAGGGAACCATCAGTGGGAGAGATTTTTCCACATTCAGTAAGGAGAAAATCATCGATTCATACAATAGGGTGGAGGTAATTCGACCCTCACATTTTGATTTATGTTGTTCCCTTCTATGAAAACATATGGTTTATATATTGGATGAATTTGTGCAAGAAATCAAATGATTTGTATTTGTATTCCTCATGGTTTGAAGATATCATTGTTTTCTTATCTTTGACAACAGGGTTGAAAAACTCGTATATGTTCATATTGCCCCAGATACATTATGTATTCATTGTGTAAATAGGGTGGAACCCCCTGTTGGTTTGCATGTTACTTGTCGGCCATGCAATGTTCAAATGAGTCAAACATGTTTTACTTGTAATATCTAAGTCTTATTCGCGTGTATCCATCTTGTGACTGGTAGTATCTATTTTAGATTATTTCCCTGTTTGTTTTAGTAGTCCCCATTGTGGGGTCATTTTTAAAACAACGTCGAACTGTTTTCATGTTCGGTTATGAAGCCGCTTTGAAATGATGCTCTATTTCTTTGGCAGGGTATCGATCTTACCCATGGTCACCACAAGGGGTGATCATTCTCCTTTTTGATACCATCCCAATTGATGACGATCTCTATCATTCTGCATATTGTATCGAGTGACTAACATCGCCTACCTTAAATGAGCGGTTTTAACACTCATAAGAATACACATAGATATTTTCCATATCATTTTTAAAGTGATATCCATTAAGCTGCTAAAAGATGGTTGTATCAAGCCATCCCTCAAGTATTTATACTCGATGATAGAAGGTTATGTTGTTGCCATAGCCGGCTGAACAACTAACATCGTTCTCAACCTAGGCTAACCGATGGGTAAATCCCTATCGTTCAAATGCTGCCATAGTGTGGAATGATATTGTTATCATTTTGATTTTTGATTTACAAGTGTTGAAGATAACTATATCATGAAGCATGTTGTCTGAGTCACGGCCTATATATCAAAGGGCCAACGGGTCACGGGATAATGTTATCCCTCAATGAAATTTCTAATTTCTCCATTCATTATCTTGATGTATATATGTATATATATATATATAAATATACACAATTGACAGTGAGGATGATGTTTTCAGTGTTGAATGTGATACAATCACCAATTATTCATTGTTGTGAAGTCTCTGCAAATTGACTATTTCCATCAGACATTATTATAGACGTAACATTAAGCACGTAATGGCGGTTGATAGCTTAAGTATCAATCCTTCCCTTTTGCATGTATCTAAAGGATACCAAATCTAAATGGTATTATTTTGTTTCCTTGATCTTAAAACATTATTGAGGATAAAATGATCTGAATGATCAACGTTCATCATAATTGTATGATAATACTAACTTAGACAATGAAGAGAAACTGAAGGATATAAGAGTATTCAGAACAATCCTTCGTTCAAATAGAATGAAGCTCTTGACAATGAACTAAGTGGGTAGAAATCAGTTTCAAACCAACATAATATTCCATTGACTGTGAATGTTTTCTGACTTGATTCAAAACCACTAGATTAGTTGAAAGGACTATTTGAACTCCAATTTAATTATGGTTAATGAATATAGTTGTTCTATGTAACCACCGTGGTGACAGTCTGTAAAATTGGTTGAGCCTCATTATGTTTTTGATGAAAAGTTGACATCTTAAATTGGAAAAAAATTTGTATGTGATGGAAATTTCTTTTTTTAAGAACGTATATGCATACTCTTTTATTATTATTTTGTATAGAAGGCCATATATTTGTACATGCATAAATCTTCCATTTATGCATTACACATACATGTGATATATCTTCTTTAATTAATTATATCATTTTCTTATCTGAATGTAGAATTTAGTCATAGAAAGATGGATTAAAGGAAATAACATAATCTGTAGGAAACTGATGCATGTATTGTGAAAATTTTATGATATTGTTGTTGTGAAAATGTATTATGTTAAAATCTAATTTCTTAACATTAAATATGGTTGAATTTCTTGCATATGCATGTTAAGCATAGATAGTCAAATGAATCAAATGTAGACTATGTAGTAGATAGATTGATTTAGAAAAGATTGACTAGGAAAAATTGTTGAAGCCAAATTTCTAGTTTGCAAATATGAAGATGTAGATAAGATGTAAGTTATCTTATGTTGAGGGAGGTTATCTTTCGGGACAGGTGCCGAAAATGGGTTAACAAAAAGATAGGTTTTATTTTTCCAAAATCTATGTTTTTAGTTGTATACAACATATGCTTGGCCAAGCGTCTGTAGTCCATTATGTTGAATGGTCTAAATTATATGATGTATTCTCTCTTCCATTTCCTTGCTTAGATCTTGCATGTTCTAATTGTAGATAAAAATGCATGTAGATGCATGGTATGCACTAGATTCCACCTTGCATATTGTATCTCTTGCTAATTGTTTCATGCAAGGTCGAGCATTCTTCGAGTAGGAAGGATACTGGGGAAGCATAGCTTTGTGGTTGGGTAGAAAAATGCTTGAACCATGTTCTCATCCAACGGATTTGGAAATGGATGAAGAAGATCACATGGAATCCCATAATCTTAGTTATTTTACTATGTATTTCATGATGTAAATAGAATTGACTAAGAGGTTAGAAGGCCAAAGTCAAACTTTGTAATTGTAAAATTGACATTTGCAAATGAATATTAGATATTATTTGACATGAGATGCTATGCTAGGAATAGCTAATAGACTATTTCTCTAATTATTTTTTCTTCATAATTCCATATTTCTTTATTTTCTTGTGTTAAATATGTTTGACACATTACATACAAGGCGACGAAAGTTGATAAAGATGGCACAATTTCAAAAGTTCTTGCAGATGTAGTATACTTTGAAGATGTAATAATCTACATCCATGCCCCACTGAATGAAATCGATCATACATCATCATTTGAAGTTCTCTAACTTGGAGAGGTTGTGGATGATCATTATGCATACAAGCCTAAATATGCAGTGTTGTCTGCGAAAAGGTTAGACATTTGGAAAGGCTTTCCAAACTTCTGTGAATGCAAAGAATGGGCAAGAATTATCTTAAGCCACATTCATGAAGGGTTTATTTGGTTAGATAAACCCTATATGATTACAAAAGAAGTAATTAGGGTAGTTACTAGTCTTTGTGTCATCGGGCCAATCCCGGTGTCAAAGTCAATCAAAAAGGAAAGGGCTATGGAGCTTACCAAAGCTAGTTTGATAAGAGAATCCTAACAGTGAAGGATATCACTAATCTTGAAGTCTGGTATGCCTTTATGGGATTGCATACAATATTTATTTCACAAACAGAGAAGGTTTTGCCACTTCCACCGCAATTCATACTACCTATGAGATGGTGAAGGAAGGAGCCAACTTTGATCTATGTGAGTTGTTGAGGGAGTAACCGATGGACAACCTGAAGTGCACAAAGGAAAACAGATACAATTTCAAGTTTGGTACATTGATCATTTTCCTTACATTCTTTTTATTAAATGAATTACCTAGTTTCAAAGCAAATATATGGGATAAGTTCACTTCGGTTGCTACACAAATCAATAATCATATAAAAATTTTCCAGGACAACCAACAATACAACACATTGTATTGGGGCTTCTTTAAAATCTACAAAGTGAGATGCAAGAGAGAGAAAGGATTCCATCTGATTTGGTCTGGAAGTATAAGAATGAGGTGATATTTATGGTATACAAGGATCATTGTTACATGGAAGTTGTAGAGCCTAGAATCTCATGGATTCTTGAATTACCTTATGAGGTTGCACCTAAATATGTTCAAGGATATGTGGATATCCTATTAAAAAATCCAAAGGATCCTAAAGAAAACAAATTTGGCACATAGGATGAGATAATGGCTAGGTCGCATAAGAAGCATGCAAAGGAGCATTTGGAAAAACATAAAGATAAGCTTCAAAAGATATGGGGTCTTCCTCTAGAATCTACATCTAATGCCCCTATGGAGGTTTCTAAAGCTAAATCTGCTCCTTTGGAATCTAGTCAAGAGCCAAGAAGTCCCGATAGATCCAATTTAGTTGTTGCATTTACTCCATATCCCTTTCGATCTACTCAATCAACTGATGTAAGGAGAAGATCCACACATTCAGAAAGCCCTTCATAGAGAAGGCCACCAAAGTGGTGCATACAAGGCCTAAGTAGAACGCAAAGAGGAAGAAGACAGATGCAAAAGAATATGAATAGGAGGAAGAAGTTAGAGATGAAGATACCTCCAAATTGAAATAGAAAGGGAAGAAGATAGAAAACGAGGGAAATAAGAAAACTCCTTCGGTTACATATGAGCCCCTCGATTTTGGAGCTATTTTGAATGGAATTGTTAGCTTTGGCTTGTTAAATGATATAATGGAGCTCCATCTGGTAGTCCCTTTGGAAGATCAAAAGACAATTGAAAGGGATATCATTGAGTATATTCTCAAACATATCATTTTTTAAATGACATCATTGATAAAGCTCTAGAAATCCTAATTGAGGCTTTGTGACAAAGAAGAGACAGTGCTATCAAGGTAGATGAAGAACTAAGACAATAGACAATAAACAAGATTGGGTCCTATGTATCCTAGGAAAAAAATAAAAAGATTTTTTGGATGCAAGCAAAAGAGCTTTGCACTAAGCAAAGAATAGATCTTCTAATGAGCATGGATGATGATGTGAGAAAGAAGATTCAGAATGAGATAGAAGAAGTATCTAAGAAGATCATTGAATAATTACAAACTAGAGCTGGTATGGTTGCACAGAAGCCTTCAAAAGAGTGTGATATTGTTAATGAGACCCCTCCAGAAAGCACAAATGAGAATTAACTATCACTAATCAGCAAGTGGAGCAAAATGTCTTTGGTATGGAGATGGAGAAAGAAGAGAAGGAGAAAGAAGAAGAAAAGGAGAAGGAGAAAGAAGAGGAAAAGGAGAGAGAGAAAGAAAAGGAGAAGGAGAAGGATAAGGAGAAGGATGTTGAAGAAGAAAGTTCAAAGAAGTCATATTCTACTCTAGTGGGCTCAATAAAGGAGTTTTTGGCACATGAAATCTAGATACAACAATGGTGTCTCCTCATTTTCTACATGTTCCTACATTTGATGGATAAGTTAATTTATTTGGTGTGTCTCCCCTGCACAAGATGAAACTTGGAGATATACTCCACTCCATTGCAAGACAAGAATTGCTACAACAACAATTAGAGAGTTTTGATGCTTTGGAAGAAGCAATGAAAGCATTGGAAGAGAAATTTTCAGATGCAAAAAGGGATTATTCATTGTCCCCTACACAATAGATGAAGTAGTTAATGGAGTATTTTGAGACATACTCTTCTCATTTGAAGAAGAAGACAGAACAAAAGATGAATGAAAAGAGATTGAATGATTCCTCTAGAAAGTGTGACAACACCTTAACCAAGTTGCAATCCTACAATAAAGATATTTAGAAGTGGTTGGAGCAAGCAAAATTCTTATATGTTTTTGTCTCAAATGGCCAACAACAACAAAGAATATAAAGGATCATATAAATGTTATTAAAATGCAGATCACTAATGTGGCTACACCATATGATCCTATGAAGGATAATGATGGTGTCATAAGGTCACATGTGGAGAATTTGCATTCCCAAATCCAACAACGACAAGATCGAAGGGACCAATTTAAGGTTCAAGTGAAGTAATTGAGAGAAGTAGTGAGCCTAAGGTTGGTTGTGCTCACTAGACTCTTACGGAAGCTAATGGAGTAGTTCAAAAATACAAAGCACCATCTTCTTTGGAAGATGTAGAAAGTACATATGTGTAGCCAACTTTTCATGTCTAGACCCTAACTGTTGCAAAGAAGCAATGGGATAACAACTTAGTTCAGCTCAAGAATATCTACAAGGGCATCTTGTCTTCCAAGTGAATTGTGTATGGTTTTTATGTAAGATATATTTTATTTTTGTTGTTGTATATGCAGAGTAGATATAAGGAAATTTTTGTTGATGAAGTATCTGAACTTCATCCCAAAGGGAGTAAAAGTTGTATAGATTAAGGGGGAGTCTATAATTTTTTGCTTGTACAGAGAAAGTTTTATTTCCCTTTTCCCTTGATTTCAAGGGCGGAGAGAAAAATGTGCACCTAAGGGGGGGTATTTATGCACATAATTTTGGTTTTGTGATCAATGACAAAGGGGGAGATTGTTGAAGCTTGATAAGCTTGGTTTTCATTGATGTCAAATGTGTGTTGAAGATCGTATATACTTTGAAGATAGTTAATGTGTAGAGATATTGTTGGTGTAAGTCAACATTATAGTGTATGGATAATTTTGTTGTCTAAGTATGATGTGGAGGTGTGTACACATGTCCTAATATGTTTTTAGTATGTCTACATTGGTATATTTCCAGTTTGGTGTACCACACTCAGTGACAAGTTGCAAAAGTTGTGTCTAAGGCATTCTCAGTGTATATTCTAAGACAATGATAGTGTTTTGGTCTGTATCCTTTTGTAGAGCAATATTTAGTCTTTCGGTTAAAAATTTAAGCTTATGGGGTTATGAAGGTGTTATATCCAATTTTTTATGTCATTATACCTTATGAAGTGAAAGATAGAAATGACAGTTTCAATCTATGCTCTAGTAGTACAAAGTGCTTATGAAGGCTTGTTGGAATGCTTTGCATTCCTCTGGATGTGAATATTTTTCCATGAAGTTTTAAAGACATATTTAGTGATCCCTAATGTATGCTACATTGAAGATTCAAGTTGTTTGGTGCTCTGCAAGTTTAGTTTTCTAGTAACATAGTGCTACAGTTGGTTTTGGATGCCTATTCTTCATTAGAACATATGGTTTTGTACTTGCACCAATAGAAGATTGTGAAGACAAATTCCATGATTTTTTGTGGACTCTCCACATGTCTCATAGTATATATGGAATGAAGCATATGCATATCTTTCTTGTTTCTAGTGCCACACAATTTTTTCAAGTCAATTTGTGAAGTTATGCTTTTTATTGAGGTTGACTAAGGCATCTTTATGATGTGATTAACAAAAATAATCAATCTACATTGTCTACTTATGGATAAATCATCACCATTCTTTATCCAACTCAAAGCATAAGGTATAGGGTCTTGCTAAATTTCTCTTTCCAACCAAATGTTGAGAAATAATATGATCTTGTGAACAAAAATCAAAAAGTGCATCAAATTTAACACCCTAAACTTGAAATTTAATGTTAAACAACTTTGAATGCTCTTTTTCTTCTCTTGTTAAAACATAAAAACAAACCCCCTTGGTAGTCAAATACAAATTTGAATCAGCCTCTGGCCTACAATAAATTTATTTTCTCTTATCAAGAAAGATGATAGTGTTTGTGTTACCGTTTTTAAAAAAAATAAAAAAGGAGACTTCTCTAATTGTAGTTTCCAACAAGTTGATTTTGTATGACCATTTGCATCACTATGGTTACAATATTTTGCAAAATTTGATTTTGTGCCTATAAAATTTTCCTTCATTGTCTTGGCCTTGACTCCTTTTATCTTTAGAGAGGATGGAGAACTTTCTACTTCAAGGTAGTGAGAGAATGCATGTACTTCATCTATCTCCACTAGCTTAAGTGGTTATGAAGGCCTCTAATGTGTTTTACCAATGCCTCTTCTTGCATTTCTTTTTCCATTTGGGTTGCTTTTCAATAAAATTCACTATTGTACTCTTGCACACTATCCATCTTTATGATTTAAAAATTGGTAAGACTCTATACATTTTTTATTTCTGACATATTGTATGAAATTGATCCTAATAACTAATTATAGGAGCTTGATTTATTTAAGTCATAGAAAATAAGAGACTTTTTAATCATGTTATAGCATATTTTGCTTGTCACAATCCATGGAAGGGAATCCTTTATTCCAAATAAATATAATGAAAATTAAAATATACTTCCAGTTGAGCCAACTAATGGTCAAATTGAGCTCTCTAGGCACACTCCTTTTTTCAAATTTTTGAGCTTCTACGTTTCTTGATGAATCAGCCCAGAGGGGGCCCCATCAGGGCTCCCCCACCCGTGAACTTTGCTCCTTCCCAAAATGTTGCTTCCTTCCCTTCACCTTCTAGGGGGACTAAAATTACGCCTAGTGCTTCACATGTTTCTTGTCTTGGGGATTTGAATGGGTCAACCTCTTCTCCTAGGGGTAAGGACACTTTGCTTGCTAGTGAGAAAATTGTTTCCGATGTTGAAAAGCTTGTTGGCGGTAAGGCTTCGACAAAGGGGCCTCAAGATTCTCTATCTTCTTTCTACACTGTGGAAGGGGATGAAGTGGACATCCTAGATGTAATCTTGAATGATGATTTGGAAGGTTTGAAGTTTTCCTTGGTTGGAAATTTCTTTGTTGGTTGCCCCAATATTGACCAAGTACGTAAGTGGGCCTTTAACACTTGGAACCTCAAAGGTAGGGTTTCCATAAGGGATATGCCTAAACGTATTTTTTTATTCACCTTTGTAATTCTTGAGGATATGATAAGGGTTCTCACGGGAGGCCCTTGGGATTTTGATAGAATTTTTAAGAATATTTTGTCCCTATGTAAGTGGAAACCAGGTTTTGATGCCTCCACTGACCTGGGTAAAGTTGCCCCTACCTAGGTTAGACTCCCTAGTTTTCCTTTGGAATTATGGCATCAAAATGTCTTAAAGGCATTATTGATTCATTTGGCACCCTTGTTATAGTGGATAAAGTAACCCTTCTCAAAACTAGACTGGTTTATGCCATAATGTGTGTGAATGTTGTGGTTAACATAGTTCTTCCTACCTCTGTGACCTTAAAATCAAGAATTGGAAGATGGGTTCAACCATTGGAGTATGAAAAAGCATTGGTTTTCCTCCAAGGTTGTAATAAGTTTGGTCATTTACAAGATGTTTGTAAAAAATCCCCACTTGAACCTAAAAATTCTCATCAGGGAATCCTAGAGAGCTCTCCCTTAAAAATGTGGTTCCAATGAACGTGATAAACGAGCCTACTACACCAGTTTCTGATAATGTGATGAAGCCTTCTCAAATGTTGTTTGAAGAATAATGTTAGATCCTGAATGAGGGTGCTCCTTTGGTCAATACTAAAATGACTCTTTCTGAGGGGGTTGTTAATACTTTTCCTTCCTTAGAGAAGTATCTAGAACCAAAAAATAGTAATCAAAAGATGGATAACTAGATAAAATCATCACATGAAATGGAGGGTGGTGCTTCTAAACCTTGGGAATAACAAAATGAACTTCTAGAGGATGGTGAGTTTGTTAATCAAATGGAAAAATTATTGACCTTATCTCTTGAGCTCCCAACGACTGGATGTTAATACTCGTGAAGATAAGATTGAGAAGGGGGGTATAGATAGAAGTAAGAAAATCTTGATGAATTATTGTTCCCCACAAAAAGAGGGGGTGGTAGACAAGGAATGGATAAATACAAAAAATAGAAAAAGAATAAACCGGATGTAGGGGGAAATGCCAAAGTGGGCAAACACAACTAAAAGAGTCAAGGATCAAAGAAACAACAAGAAATGTGGTGGCTAGTAAGTAGAGAACTCTTGACTCTCTAGTTGGGAGTAAAGCCATAAAGAAGTAAGGGGAGATCTTATCCCACTATGTGTAGTATCATTGGGATACTGCTTTTCTTTTTGTTTCAATGTGTCTTCTTTCTTGGAATGTAAGGGGACTAAATGGCCCCTTTAAATAGCATTTGTTAAAAGCCTGTGTGGCTAATGTTAAACCAAATTTCCTTTTAATTCAAGAAACCAAAATGAAAAAATAAAATTTTGAGAAGGTGATAAAGTGACTTTGGCCTTGTGCTATTTTTGAAGTGAGTAACGTTGAAGGGGCTTCTGGGGGGATTGCTACTTGCTGGAACCCCTCTAGGCTTGCTAGAAGGTTATTTTTTTGTAATAAGAATTGTCTCATAGTTTCAATGGAAGATAATATAACATTAGTCAAGTGGAATATGGTAAATATGTATGGTCCAAACTCAAGATTGGATAGGCTCAATATATGGAATTTGCTGGAGGGTATAATTGTTAATAGGAAGGATGAGTTTTGGATGGTTAGTGGGGATTTTAATTCCCCTTTGTATCCCTCGGGAAAGAGTGGAGGTCTTACTGATTTCTTAGATAGCATGATGGAATTATAAGGGTTTCTTGAATCTATGTGGTTAATATACATTCCTCTAAATGGATCTCTTTATACTTGGAAAAATAGGAGGTAGGGGTGTCATCTAATCTAGGTGAAGTTGGACAGGTTTCTTGTTTCCTCCAATTGGAATATTTTACAAAATCTCTCCCTTTTTGCTTTCCCAAGTACAAGTTCTAATCATAGTGATCTCCTTTTGGAGTGGGATGAAAAAGTGGTTAAAGCACCCTTTCCTTTCAGATATGAAATAATGTGGTCTCTTCATCCGGGCTTCAAGTCCTTGGTGGAAGAGTGGTGGAAAGCTCCATGTGATGGTACTCTTATGTATAGATTGGGTCAGAAGTTGAAAAAGGTTAAAGAGAAGGTCAAGGGGTGGAATAAGTATTTGTTTGGGAATAATTTTACCACAAAAATATTTGATCTTGAATCTCAAGGAGATCCAAGATATGATGGATCTAGAAATTATGGATGAAGAGACTTGTAACCAAGAAAGGAACCTCGAAACTCAATGGGATAAAATAAATAAAAAGGAAGAAATATTTTGGAAACAAAAATCGAGAATCCAATGGTTGAGGGAATGAAAAAAATATAATTTTTTTCCACTAATCCACCTTAAATCATAAAGGAAGAAATAGGATTAGATTTATAGTGACTTCTAATGGGACTAGACTTGACAAAGAGGACATTGTGAAGGAGGTTGTTTCCTTTTTTTCAAATTTTCCTGAATCGCCAAAGGTTGATAGTAATGAATTGGATGGCTTCCTGCAGATGATCCCTAATGTTATTACGGAGCAAGATTTAAATGAAATGTCTAAATTTGTTTCAATGAGTGAAGTTAAGGAGGTTGTTTTCTCTTTTGAAGCCTTCAAAGTGCCAGGGCCAGATGGCTTCCCTTCAAGTTTCTTCCAAGTCTATTGGTACACTGTTTCTTTTGACTTGTTCATGGTGGTCAGGGATTTCTTCAAGTTGAGAAGGATTTTAAATCAGATGAACACCACTTTCATTGCACTTATCCCTAAAACTAAAGAAGTTTCTTTTATGAATGACTATAGACCAATCAGTTTGTGTAACACAACTTATAAGATCTTCTCTAAGATTATGGTTAATAGACTGAAATTAGTGTTGAATAAAATGATTGCTATTAACCAAAAAGGGTTTGTCCAGGGAAGACAAATATTGGATGTAGAAATTTCTACTCATGAGGTGCTACATTCTATGGATTACAACAAAGAATAGGGTATGGCTTTAAAAATGGATATCTCTAAAGCTTATGGTCGGGTCTCTTGGAATTTCCTATTTCTTGAAAAAATTGGTTTCAAAGGTAAATTTTTCAACCTAATTAGATCATGTGTCACTTCTCCTAAGTATTTGGTGTTGATCAATAGGGTTCCTCATGGATTCTTCTCTATTGGTCATGGCCTAAGACAGGGGGACCCATTTTCACCTTATTTGTTTGTCATTGTGGCTGAAGCCTTGGGTCGTAGTATCTAGAAACAGATTACTAGGAAGACTTTGAAAGGTTTATGTGTTGCTTCTTCCCTTTCCCCTACTTCACATCAACAGTTCTTTGACGATACCATCCTCTTGGTGGAGGCCTCTATTTTGGAAGCAAAACAATGAAAAGCAATCCTTGAAAAATATGCAAAGGTTTCTGGTCAATATATTAACTACTAAAAAAGTAAAATCTATTTTTCAATACTAGCCAGATTGTTAAGGACAAAGTGATAAGTATTCTAGGCTGCCAGGAGGCTAAATTTCCTGCCACCTACATGGGGTTACAATTAATCTCAAGAAAATATGATAGTAACTACTGGAACTATATTGTGGAAAAGATTCAAAAGAAGTTGGCAAGGTGGAAAGGAAAATTGCTAAGTTTTGTTGCGAAGGTTCAGCTCTTAAAAGCTTCTTTACAAAAAATACCTGTCTATTATCTCTCTCTTTTCAATAGTCCCCCCTATATTGCTGAGAAAATTGAAATGATTCAAAGGAGGTTCTTCTGGTCAAAAGTGGAGGAAAGGAAAAGAATGGAACTTTTTAGATTGTAAATTGTTTGTACTCTAAAGAGGGAAGGAGGATTGGGGATAAAAAGAATAAAAATGTTCAATAAAGCTCTTGTGGCTAAAATGGGTTGGTTTCTTCTGGAAGGAGAAAAAGATTGGGTGCAGATTCTAAGGGCTAAATGCTTAGGTAACAAGGATGTTAGTTGTTTCCTCAGGAACAAGGAACTCCCCTATGGTTTTGTCTTCTGGAATAACAGGCTAAAGGTGAGAGGTACTCTTACTAAAGGATCAAAAATGAGAATTGGAAATGGAGTAAGAGTCAACTTTTGGGAGGGTGCTTGGTTATCCAATGCTTCTTTGTCTGCTAGAGACAACCTGCAACAAATTAGAATCAGATTGAAGAGAAGTATTAGAAAAAAAGGTATCAAATTATTTAAATTGGGATTTTTCCAGACCAAAATGGATAGACTTCAATAACTATTTGAACAATTTTTTTCTTAGGGGAGGTAGACAATTGAATTGGGATGCTACTTTGGCCTCCCTTTTGAGGTAGATTGGGAATCTTAACCTTTTATTGAGAAATAGAAAGGATGAATGGATTTGGAAAAAAGATGCTTCTGGGTGATTTTTAGTTAAATCAGCTTATGAATCTATGGATTTGTATCCTTTCCATTCAGGGATCTTCATTTGGAATAATGTGTGGAGCAAGAATTTAATCCCTAAGATCAACTAATTTTGGTGGATAGTGATGCATGAAAGGATTCTTACAATTGATAACCTTAAGAAAAGAGGATGATTCTTAGTTAATAAATGTTACTTATGTAATGAAGAGGAAGAAACAATTATGCATCTGATCTTTCAATGCTCTTGTGCTCAAGAAGTTTGGACTTTCTTTCTTAAGATTCTTATGGTTGATTGGGTTTTCCTTCCTTTGGTTAAAATGTTTGATGATTGTTGGAGTATGTGTCCCTATTCTCACAATATAATCTCGATAGGAAGCAGATTGAAGAGAACATAGAAAGTTGCAAGTATGCTCCTTCAAAGAAAGGGCCTTCATATCAAGAAATGAGAATCAAGCAACAATGGGGTCTCTCTCAAGATCTTAATAATGTTAATTAGGCTAAAAGATTGTTAGGAAAAGCACTATTTGGATCCCCTCGGACCCTGGGTGGATAAATTGTAACTTTGATGGATGTTCAAAAGGGAATCCTAGACTGGTGGGGGTTGGGGGGTTGTTAGAAATGATTGTGGTATCTATGTGGCTGGTACAACAAGGGAGGGAACAACAACAAATAATTTGGCAGAGGCTTTTGCTGCATGGATAGGAATAGGTTATCTCAAAGACAATGGCTACACAAAGGTCATTATAGAGGGAGATTCCAAGCTAATAATTGATTATTTAAACAATAAGGCTGAGCCCCTTGGGAGATAAAAGATTTGTTAGATGATTGCAAAAATATGATACAAAATTTCCAATGTTGCAAGATATGCCACACCTTTAGGGAAGGTAATAGGGGACATGGCTTGGCAAATTTTGGCTTTAGGCAGGAGGCTTTAATATATTGGGATTTCTCCAATTTATCAAACCAAATAAAGGAAATTATTTCTAAAGATAGAGGAGGGGATTCAATTTATCATGGACATAATGGTAATATTTAATAAGATAGGTTTGCAGTGTTGGCCATTTGTCAAGATGGTTGTCATTGTTCTTGTGTGGAAATTAGACAAGCTAATAAGATGGATGGCGAGGTACAATATAAAAGGTGGTGGTACATCAGATCTAAAAGATTTAAAAATAAAGGGGTGGAAAGACAATTAGTTTTGGAAACCTCATGTGTTAAAAAGAAAGGAGTTAATGAGGATATCAAGATCATTATTCATACTTGTAAAAATCTTGCATTTGATATTGGAAAAGACATTTTGACATTTTTTTTCACCAATGTGAAGGAGGGGAATAAAAAAAGAGTAATCATGGCTCATAAAGGTGGCAGAGTTGTCAGTAATCATAATGACAGGATCCAAAAATATGATATTTGGCTATGTATTCCGATTGATTATTTTAAACAAATCATGAGAAGGTTCAGGCCATTATTTGTGCAAATGAAAAATCACCAAGTCTCCACAAAAACTGAGGATTTTGAATTACCCATTGCTACTGTTGTGAATGAGGAAGGCTGATGTGATGAGTTCTTACTTCTTCCTAAGAACTATTCTACCAAGGAGAAAACCATGGGAGGCCCTAGGAAGTAGACGTAGCCGAGAAAATATGAATCCCTAAGAAAGAATGTTGATTTGTGGGGTTTGTTTGAGTGGAATAGGTTTACCCCTTTGCCGCCATGGAAGGTTATAGTGAGCAGCTAAGATACAAATTTGCGAACGCCTAGAAAGATGGGGAAGTTGAGCTATGTGGTCTTCATTTTAAGGTTGATGCTAAGCTCATAGCTAAAACGATAGGGTTGGTGTATGAAGGGAAGAAGGTGGCTAAGGTAATTAATGGAAAGTATCAAGATTATATCAAAAACAAATTGAGGATAAAGAAAAAGCTGAAAGATTTCAAAATGGGTACTCTAGGATTCTTCTTCCTCCTCCATATCATAATGTTTGCTTCTTTGTTATGAAATATTTCACATTGGAAGGCCATTTTCAATCTTTCCATGGCTACCACTTTTTGATTCTGAACAATATACGCCATCTTGAGAAAATTAATCTTTTGTTCTTCCTTTTTTCTTTCTTGAACCAAAGTCTAACCAATGGCACAAGTCCCCTGCTTCACCAGGGCTTGATTCATGTAATTTGAAAATATGTCCTTACTACTTCACTACAGATAAATGTTTCCTAAACTTGATTGAAAACCCTACTCCCAAGAGCTTTGTTAAAATTGAGCTCATTGAAATCAGGGCTCATTCCTCGACCAAAGACTCTGCTAAAAATGCCCCCATCCATGTGGACACCCCTTGGTCGAACCTTCTCAAATTCACCTCGAAAAAACATAGTGTTGTTCCCATGGCTCTTGTTGTAAAAAAAAGAAGAGAAAATTGTTGATTTGTGAGTTGGGGGCTGACCCCAATACTATAATGATACCAGATGACAATAAAAACAACCCTGATTGTTCTAATCCGATGGGCCAAAGATCGACTAGGATTGCTTTGGTTGCATCGAAGGGGTTTGAAAATAGTAAAAAAATTAAAACTTTGGAAAAGAAGAATGCAGAGGAGTCTATAGATAGTAAGGTGGAAAAGGTGGCTAGGGTTGATAAAGATACTTCTTCTGAGGAAGTGTCAAATATCCTTGGGGGTGAGTCTCCTAAGGAGGAGGATTCAGTGGATGGGGAAGATTCTAGCCATGAGGAGGAAGATGGTGTTTCGAATCAAGAGGATAGGCAGGAAGTTGAAGAAGATGTTGAAATGGCAGTCGATAAAAATGATACTACCAATTCCCTGAAGGTTATGGAGATTTCTAACCCTGATAATGAAGAATTAAAAGATTCAAAAGAAAATATGTCAGGTTTAGAAATTGTTAGAATCCAAAAGGTGGAGGAAAGGTTGGAGTTATTGGAAAAAATGATGCAAAAGGATGATAATGCCAGCAGATTCCAAGCACTTGAAAGTGTGGTCAAAAGTCTATGCAGGGTCATGGATGTTGTCTTGAAGAAATTTGTTATGGCCACTATCTTTGGCCAAGGAAAGATAAAGAAACAGCAGAGGAAAAGGGGGAAAGAGGATGAGGCTGATTTTTCTAGCAAAATGGAGCTCAAAGAGAAACTTGAAGATCATGTTGAAGACCTATCGAAGGCTTGGAGCCAGATTGAGGATTCTTGATATTCCGCTTTTGTTCATTTTTGTTTCTTGTTATCATGATCTTTTTCTGCTACTCTTTACAATGTTTTTTTGGTATTGGTTGTAGGTGCCAGGATTGTTATTCCTCTAGTTTTATTTTTGTGATGAACTCTAATCATCAGTTGGCTACTCTTTTAAGCTTATGATGTTATAACATTTTTTTTTGGATAGATATTATGATGAACTGGTTATATATTTTAGGGATTATAGATAGGTTTATAAAGTTTGACACAAAGGGTATTGGATAATGTTTTTTGGTTGATTAGGTTTGGGGGAAGTGGCTATCTTGTTGTTTTTCTTCCTCTATGGTATTGTTTTTTCCTAGTCTTGGTCTTTGGATTTGCTACCCTTTTGTACAGGTCAGCGCCCTTTCCCTACTTAATCAATCAAAAACTAATTTTCAACCTTCTCTACATCCAAATCTTCAAAGGGAGGAAAATACTTTGACATTAAATAACGGTGCCTTTGGTTGACTTGATTCATCATGGCTTTTCTATCCTTTATTATTGAAGTAGGACTCCCCCTTGCTCTTGGCATCCTCCGTAGTGCACAACACCATGAGAAAATTTGCAATCCCTATGGTTGTCTCAATTGATTGAGATATACACGCAAACATAGCTTCAAGCTTGAGAAGCCTACTTCTCTATCCATAGATTTTGTTTCTCTTGCCATGATTCTTAGTTCTCTTTTCCAACTATGGGACTCAACATCTCTTTCTCTTCTTGTGGGCATGAACCTGCAAAACCACTCAATTTTCACAAGAAAAGAACTTACTCTAGTATTGCTTGATCTATAAAGTACAATGGTTAGACCATATAATTATCATCAACATTCAGATTCTAGGTAAAGAAATTAATCAACTAAATTGAACTTGAAAG
Source organism: Sequoia sempervirens (assembly GCA_007258455.2). Lineage (NCBI taxonomy): Eukaryota > Viridiplantae > Streptophyta > Pinopsida > Cupressales > Cupressaceae > Sequoia > Sequoia sempervirens. Next base: position 45,011 of record VDFB02048725.1, read on the forward strand.
GAAAATGAGCAAAAAATAAGCCATTTGAAGACACAATGAATTTACCCTAAAGAAACCAAATTATAGGAGAAAACCCAACAAAAATGCAACAAATAATTCCTTTTGTCAGCTACCTCCAATGACAAATATTATCTTAGGCACACAACCAACATATTAAAACAAAAGTGTTCAATACCTAGGATCCCTTGTATCTAAAATGATAATTGTTCTTTGATATTTGTTATTGAACAAAGGAGAGGAATACTCCTTATATAAAGAATTACAAGATGATGCTTCTAAAAAGAAATAGCTGTAAACTAAAGAGAACTAAATCAGAAATAGAAAGTTACTAAAAACTAAATGAAGCAAACTAAGTTAACTGAAAGTTAACTAACGACTAACTAAAAGATAAAATGACCATTAAATATTGCAATAATACTTAATACTCTTTGTTGGGACTAAAAAAATTTGCATATTTTTGTCAAAAATTACTATCTTAATCCTTACAATCCTCCTATCATTCATCAAAAAACCCTTGAAAAAAATTCTCATTGAGTCGTGTTGTCATTGCATCCATGTTATATCCTCATATATTCACTTAAAAATGCATGAGTCCATTATCGCACTCTTGTAGGGTACTTGTTCAATTGTAAAGGTCCTTGGTGGGCTTGTGAGGTAAAGGAAGCAGTGTAAGATTTCACCGTAGCACCGCGATGGTCAACAAAGGTATATGCGAGATTGTAGTAAGCAATCCACCTAACTGCTAAATTAACCCGCAACCCCTCAATGAGTAAATCATAACATAAAAATGATGTTTGGGGTAGCGGTAAAGGGTCTCTTAACCTGCAACCCTACAACAAGCAAGCAATAACATTAATAAGACATGTGGTATAGCAAGATGGTCAGTATATAAAAGTTATGTGATCATGCTACCTCGTGGCGGTCTTAAAGGGTCATGACGAGACCGCAATATAGACTGGCAGGACATTTATACTGAATGTGATAGTAATTACACCACTTATCTTGGACCATTCAATCTTCCAAGATCAAGGGCATATATTCAAACTTGAAATAGAAACAGATTATGAAATATTTTGCACGAGTTGACATTAATGGAGAAGTGACTGAGCTCAGAAGAAAATATACTTAGAATTTGATGTCATTTTTTCAATCATTTGCAAAATCTCAGCATGTCAAATATGAAGGAAGTCGAGGAGGAAGAATTTGCAACTGCTATTTCATTGGGTAAGTGCACAAGTGCCCTTCATAGCAAGTGTGTAAATGTTTGATTCATTGAGTTTTGCAAATAGAATTTTAAAAGGTTCGAGTAAAAGTAAAATTTACATCATGCCACCCAAAAAGAGTGAGTCTTCAAGAGAGAGGAACCCACAACCCCCATAACAAAGAATATACCTCTACAACAGTCCATACTAGATGTGTTGCCCAAATTAGTGGATAAAGGATATAAAAAGTGTTTAGAGACAAAGCTCACAGTTGTAGAGATGCAACTATCCCCATCTTAGGTTGGGACTTATTTTGGTAATTTTATGATAATCTAGAGAGGCTAAGATCCCAGACGCAAACCCTTGGATCCTAGATTTAGCCAAATTAGTGGTCCCAAATTTCTTCATAGATGTATATTTCATTAGAGTGTTGGCATAACACTATTGTCCCACCACCAGAATTGTGAGAATACCAAATGGCTCACCGTTAATGGTGTTGACAAAATATTCAATTAGAGAATGTTTTATGTTGAATAAGAAAGATATTACTAAAGTTGACCTACAAAATTATGAAGAAGACTATAACAGACTTAGGAAGACTTACATGAGTGATGATCCTCCTATGTACATGAAAAGGGGTGCCAACAACAGAAGAATACATATCTCCCCTTCTTGCAACGAACCATTTGTTGTGGATAATTTTTAGGTGTACTTTAAGAGGACCTAATTTTCCTTATGTCAACTACTTGGGATAGATACCCAAGACAAAAATCCAGTCAGTCTCATGATGATGGCAATGAGAATACAAAACCCTGCAGCTAATATTGAATTTGAATTTTCTTTTGTGATCGAGAAGGGGTTACATGAGGAATTTTTACAAGAGAGAATAAGCCCACTATTACCTTTAGATGCTATTATTTATTATTTTCACTTGATCTTGTATTAGAATAGAGACAAATTGATCTATTTAGGATCTAGGACTAGTTGCTTACAGAATGCTTAACGTAAAAGATCGATTATTACAACGTTTAACTTAAGTGATTACAAATTAAATGCTCAAATGAAATAATGAACATAACATAATTAAATAAATGCCAAGATAAACTGAGAAAGAAAAGAGAGAAGAATAGAGAGATGAAACCAATTGATAACGGAGTTCGTCCCTAAGGACTACGTCTCCGGGTCCCTCTCCAATGGAGGACCGATCCGATTAGCTCCAAATTCAATTACAATGGCTTCAAGACTATCCCCTTCAAGCATTCAGCAGCATGACAGTACTCTGATATTCAGAAATGTCTTCAATCTCTCGGGCATTCTCTCGCTATCTCCACCTGGACTTTTAAAATTCAATCTTTACCCCTCTTTTTATACATGAAATTTGCTTAATTAGGCTTAACCATCAAATTAATTGCATATCTTCCTTCAACATGTCGTATCAGGTCTGGTTTATCCTCTGACATCTTTTGGATATAGGTTGTTTTGGTGGTTTTGATCTATTTTGGCTTATTT